>AWOL01S0001725.1:17540-82560 GCA_000715115.1 Nicotiana otophora
TATATATATAGAGAGAGAGAGAGAGAGAGAGAGAGAGAGGATCAAGAGGTTCATTGATGCCCTCAACTGTGGGATACATTACAGTTTAGCTTGAAAGGCTGAGACAAATGCCAGTTTTGACCAGTTAGTTGAGATTGCTAGGAGCTTGGAGCAGGTTTGCATGATCGAGTGAGAGGATCGAGAGGCTAAGAGGCCTTGCGGTTCAGGTTTCTTTAGCACCACCCCCTGTTGTAACGACCTGGCCAGTTGTTTTGAGTATTTTAGCCTCGATCCCCTATTTATTGCCTTTTCTATGTTATATTATGGTTACGTGACTTGTCGGGGGTGTTTGGTTTTGGTTTCGGGTGAGTTCCGGAGTGAAATAGGACATATAGTCCGTAGGTTGGAGCTTTTGGTTGAAAGAGTTGACCGTAGCTTGAATTTTGTGTATACGACTCTAGAATGGAGTTTTGATAGTTCCAATAGCTCCATATGATGATTTTGGACTTAGGAGCATGTCCGGATTTTGATTTGGAGGTCCATAGGTCATTTCGGCTTGAATTGGCGAAGGCTAGAAAGTTGAAGGCTCGGAAGGTTAGAAAGTTTGACCGGAAGTTGACATTATTGATATCGGGGTCAGATTCCAATTCCGGAAGATGGAATAAGTCTGTCATGTTATTTTTGAATTGTGTGCAAAATTTAATGTCAATCAGAGTTGTTTTGGGATGAATCGGCATTAGTTTAGAATACAGAAGTTCATAGTTTCAATAGCGTTGAATTGGGTTGCGATTAGTAGAATCTATGTTGTATGATATGATTTTTGGCCTCGAGTTGGCCCGTTGTGTTTTAGAACTAGTTGGTATATTTGGACGGGGTCTCGGGGGGCTCGTGTGTGATTCAGATTGAATTCGGAATAAATTTTGAACTTGTGCATTGTTGAAGCTGGAATGTGTCTGGTGCAATCGCACTTGTGCACATTGGGCCACAGGTGAGGCACCGCAGAAGCGGCACTCGTGGCGCAGAAGCGATTTTGGTCTTGCCCATCTGGTACCGCAAATGCGGTCAATAGCGCACAGGCGCGGACTATGATTCCGCAGAAGCGGAATTAGCAAAGGGCCTTGGGCTGGACCGCAGGCGCGATCGATATCTTGGAGAAGCACTAAGGGTTCCGCATGTGCGAGCCTTTTGGGCTTAATTTGGAACCGCACCTGCAATGGTTTTTCTGCAGGCAGATGCGATCCCATGCCCGCATAAGCGTAATCGCTGGGCAGAAATACAGATTTTTCGTGGGTTTGATCTCATTTTCATTTTTGGACCTAGAGTGCTCGATTTGTGGCGATTGTTTGAGCGTTTTTCAAGAAAATCATTGGGGTAAGTGATTCTAACCCGGTTTTGACTATATTACACGAATCCATTGATGCCTTTCGCATTGGAAATTTGGGGAACAATTATGAGAAACTTTTTAGCTAAATTGTGGGGATTTGAAAGTCAACTTGAGGTCAGATTTAAGTAATTCTTGTATGGTTGGACTCATTATCGAACGGGTGTTCGGATTTTGTAATTTTGATCTGGTTCCGAGATGCGGACCCGGGTTGTCCTTTTGAGTTGACTCTTTGTTTCTTTGTAAAGATCATAACTTTATTGTTAAATAGTTTTCTATAGTTTATATTTATGGTATGAAGTTGGTTTGGTTAGATTCGAGCCGTTCAAAGTTGGATAATTGAGGTAAAGGCCTACTGCTGGATTGAGTTGGCTTGTTTTGAGGTAAGTGTCTTGCCTAACTTTGTGTGGGGGGAATTACCCCTTATGATTGGTGTTGGTTTGCCTTAGTTGTGATATGTGAAAGCTGTGTATGCAAGGTGACGAGTGTGTACACAAGCTAAATGTGGTAATTTCCCGGTTTTAGCTATGTAGATTCCTTTCATGCCTTTGATTGAGTTATCGTAACATGTTATATCCATCATCAATAGTCTATATTCACGTGCTTTACTTGTCTTATCTCTTAGTTGTTAATTTCTCTACATGTTTAGTTGAAGTTCTCGTTCCCTCTATTCTTTATTCATTATTTAACCGTTGAGTTTTTTACTTGAAGTTGTTAATTATTGAATATCTTGTTGTTGAAATTGGTATCGAGTTATAAAGGTCGTGATTTATATTGAGGCAAAGTTGTAAAGTTGTGAAATACTATTCTTGTTGAGTTATTCACTTCTGGTTGTTATTGTTGAGACTCTTGTGTACATTGTGGGCGAGCCATGGGCTATTTATTGTGAAAACACCGTTATTGTTGATTTATTTGGAAGGTTGTAATATTGGGAACTTGAGGTACGATTTATGATACGTTGTGATATTGATACGCATGCGGCGATATAAGGTTTTGGGGTTGAAACGCATGTGGTGTGATAAGGTGAGCTTGATACGCGCGCTGCTAGTAGGGGAACTACTAGAAGCCACACGGTGTGATAAGGTGGGTTAAAACGCGAGAAGCTATTTCGGGAATATGATTTTCAAAACTAAATGCAAGGCTCCCCCGGTGATATAAGGAAAGATTGTGAATTGATTTGTGATTTAAGACTACGAGGCAGTACATCGGTAATGACTCTTGTTGATATTTTTCTATTACTTCGCTTGTGTTTTGGTTGCTTAGTTTTCCTGGCATAACATTCTTGTTGTTCTTCCGTGATGCATTATTTGTCTTAGTTCAGTGTAGTTAATGTTGGTATATCTATTACTTGTTTCATTTCGATTGTTAATATTATTACACTGTTAATTACTCGTTCAGTATCTTATTTATTCCGGTAGGGCCTTGACCTAAGATCCGGTGTTTCCTTGGTTTGGCTGGGTATCGTCACCGTTTTATGGAGGGATTATCATCCGTAGCAGCCCCATTGACTAGATTGATGCAGAAGGGTGCCTCATTCAGGTGGTATGATGAGTATGAGGAGAGCTTTCAAAGGCCTTGACTATAACTCTGGTTCTGGTTTTGCCTTTGGGATCGGGTTCTTATATACTTTATTGTGATGCTTCACGAATTGGCATTAGACGTGTATTAAAGAACTACCATGTACATAATTTGGAGTTGGCATCCATTGTTCACGTGCTGAAGATTTGGAGGCACTATCTCCATAGTGTGTCTTGTAAGGTGTTCACGGATTGCATGAGTCTACATCATCTATTGAAGCAAAGGGATCTGAAGTTGAGGCAACATAGGTAGTTAGAGCTACTAAAGGTTTATGATATCACCATTCTTTGTCACCCGAGGAAGGCCAATGTGTTGGCCGATGCTTTGAGTAGGAAGGCTGAGAACATGGGGAGCCTTCCTTATAATCCAGTTAGGGAGAGACCGTTAGCATTGGATGTTCAGGCTTTAGCCAATAGGTTTGTGAGGTTGGATGTTTCGGAGCATAGCCGGGTTCTTGCTTGCGTGTTTCACCGTCTTCTTTGTTTTAGGGCATCAAGGCGCGTCATTATGATGATCCCCACTTACTCGTCCTGAAGGACACGGTGCAGCACGCTGATGCTAAGGAGGTTACTATTGGTGATGATAGGTTATTGAGGATGCAAGGCCGGATCTATATTCTGAATGTGGATGGGTTGCGTGAGTTGAAACTTGAGAAGACCCATAGTTCGTAGTATTCCATTCATTCGGGTTCCGCCAAGATGTACCACGACTTGAGGTAGCATTATTTGTGGCGGAGGATGAAGAAGGATGTTGTTGAGTATATTGCTCGGTGCTTGAACTGTTAGTAGGTAAAGTACAAGCATCAGCGACCCAATGGTTTGCTTCTAAGGACTGATATTTAAGAGTAGAAGTGGGAGGATATCCTTATGGATTTTGTAGTTGGACTTCCACGGACCTTGAGGAGATTTGATGCAGAGTGGGTTATTGTGGACAGACTGATCAAATCTTCATACTTTATTCTAGTCATGACTACCTACTGTTTAGAGCAGCTGGCGCAGATTTACATTCATGAGATTGTTCGCCTTCATAGTGTACCCGTGTCTATTATCTTGGATCGATGCACTTAGTTCATATCACAATTCTGGAGGGCAGTGAAGTGAGAGTTGGGTACACAGGTCGAGTTGAGTACAACGTTTCATCCCCAGACAGATGGGCAATCTAAGTGCGCTATGCAGATTTTGGAGGACATATTACGTGCTTGTGTTATTGATTTTGGGGGTTCGTGGGACCAGTTTCTGTTGTTATCAGAGTTTACCCACAAAACCAGCTATCTTTAGAGTCTCCAGATGGCTCCTTATGAGGCCTTCTATGGGAGGCAATGGCGTTCTCCGGTTGCTGGGTTTGTGCTTAGGGAGGCTAGGTTGTTGGACATTGATTTGGTCAGTGATGCTTTGGAGAAGGTAAAGTTGATCCAAGAGCGGCTTCGTATAGAACAGACCAGGCAGAAGAGGTATGTTGATAGGAAGGCTTGTTATGTTGCGTATATGGTGGGTGAAAATTGTTTACTTAAAGTTTCACCCATGAAGGGTGTGATGAGATTCGGGAAGAAGGGCAAGTTGAGCCCTAGGTATATTGGCCCTTTTGAGGTTGTTTGCGAGAGTTGGAGAAGTGGCCTACAGACTATCTTTGCCACCTAGTATATTTGTAGTTAACCTAGTGCTTCATGTATATATGCTCCGGAAGCATTTGGGGATTCGTCGCATGTTTTGGACTTCAACACGGTGCAAGTAAATGGAGATCTAACCTATGATATGGAGCCGATGGTCATTTTGGATCGTCATGTTCGAAAGTTGAGGTTGAAGAATATTGCATCGGTGAAGGTTCATTGAAGAGTTCAGCCGGTTGAGGAGGCTATTTGGGTGACCGAGCAGGAGATGTTGAGCAGATACCCGCATCTTTTTGAGACTCCAGGTGTAATTCTAGACAATTTCGAGCATGAACATTTGTTGAAGAGGAGGGGGGATGTAAGGACCCGGCCGGTATTTTTTGTGTATCGTTGCCCCATTCCCCTATTTATTGCCTCTTCTATGTTCTTTGTGGTTATATGACTTGTCGGGGAGGTTGGATTGGTTTCGAGGAGGTTTTGGAGTGAATTGGGACACTTAGTCCCAAGGTTGGAAGCTTAAGTTGTAAGAGTTGACCGGAGTTTAACTTTATGTAGACGACTCCAAATGGTGTTTTGATGATTCTAGTAGCTTCCTATGGTGATTTTGGATTTAGGCGTATTTCCAAATTTGATTTGGAGGTCCGTAGGTTGGTTTGGTGCTTTTTTGCAAATGTTGGAAAGCTGAAGGTTTGGAAGGTTAATAGGTTTGATCAGGAGTTGACTTTGTTGATACCGGGTTCGGATTTTCGTTCCAGGAGTTGGAATAGGACCGTTGTGTCATTTGGGACTTGTATGCAAAATTTAAGGTTATTTTGGGTTGGTTTGATGTGATTCGGCATGGGTTGGGAAATTGGAAGCTTATTAGTTCCTTAGGCTTGAATACTAGTGTGATTCGCTGTTTGGATGTTGTTTGATATGATTTGAGGATTCAAGTGGGTCCGTCTTATGTGTTGGGATTGCTTAGAATGATTGGATGGGTCTCGGGAGCCTCGAGTGTGCTTCGGGTGGTTATCGGACTCATTTTTGTTTTCTAATTTCTAGTTCTTTCGCACCTGCGAAGGGCTGGCCGTATGTACGGGTCCGCAAATGCGGACATGGAGCCGTAGAAGCAAAGCTAGGTAGGTTGTGCTGAGTCTGCAGATGCAACGGACTTCCCCTAGAAGTGAAAGCGCTTCTGCGATGAGGTTTCCCTAGAAGCAGGTCCGCATGTGCTAGGTTGTGGCTGCAAATGTGGGAGGTCGTAGTCTGAGAGCGGAATCGCAGATGTGATGTTTTGACCGCAAATGCGGTTTAGTGACCACATATGCGGAATCACTGACATACTTTTATAATCAAAAGGTTTGATTATTTTCTCATTTTGGGAGTTCTAGAGCTCGACTAACAGTGATTTTTGGGAGGGTTTTCACCACAATATGAAAGGTATGAAGTTATTCAATTTTGATTATAGATATTGATTACCCATAGATTATTACATCTAGTTTATGTGAATTTAAGGTGAAATTTGGGGCTTTTAGACTATGTTATTGGAGAGTGAGATTTGATGATTAGAGGGTCGATTTATGGATGGAATTGGACGAAACACATATATTTAGACTCCTATCAGAATGGGTATTCGGAATTTGTGAGATTCTTCGGGTTTCGGGGTGCAAGCCTAGAGTTGACATTTTGGGTTGACTTTGCATAACTTGATAAAGATCTTAGCTTTATTGTTTGAATTGCTTCCTATGGCTTCTATGGATGGTATTAAGCTGTTGTGACTAGATTCGAGTCGCTCTGAGTCTGATTCATGTGGGATAGGCTTTTTGGAGTATTTATTTGCGCATTTTGAGGTAAGTGATTTATCTAAACATGGATTTTAGGGTAATTATTCTTGGAAACTATGTTATATAAGATGTGTTGGGGTGACAGACATGCTAGGTGACGGGCGTGTAGCGGAGTATTCATGATCCGAGTGGACTTTTGACTATTACCAGACTTGTTTCGCTATCATGCCTTGTTATATCCGTGTTTTCTCGACTTGTTTGATTATTTGAGCTATGATTCAGGTTAGAAATCATCTTTAGGCTATGTGCCTATTTGGTTGAGACATAATGAGGCTATTCCTATTGTTTTAAGTTGTTGCCTTAACTGTAGCTATATACTCAGTCATGATTCTTCATTTGCATGTCATCTATCAATCGTTGTACATTATTTGCTTGTTACATCACATGCTATTGATGTTCTCCATATGTGATATTGTTTGGGCTGAGTGCTATGAGATTTTGAGCCCTTGAGACTTGAGAGGTTGATGACTTATGTGGGCCATAGAGCCGTGTTGTGAGTGATATTTGTATCGGGTGGAATGTCGTAATGGAGTGATATTTGGATCGAGTTGCATTCTAAAGCGGAGTGATATTTTGATCGGGTTGCACACCACTACAGATTGTTATATGGATCAAATTGCACGTCGCAATAGGTCATATTGAGTCGCCCCTCCGGAATCTGATATTATATTGAGCGCATGCATAGTGATATATATATACACGTGCTTTTGTGAGGGGCATTTATGCTAGGCACTCGTACAGTGCTGAGTGTAGTTGTGTGATGGTGTAGGGTATTGTGCCAGGCACTATGAGCATGCTGAGTACGGTTATTCTTGATAGTTTCATTGTGATATTGATATGATTTGTATATTTGACATGTAGGCATAGAGATGTACTTTCCTCATGCTAGTTGGTAAATAAAATTTTTTATATGTGTTGGGCTTTAACTGTCATACTTGGAAGCATGTCTAAATACATGTAATGTGAAATAGCTGAATATGATATCATTTGGTTACTTACTCACACTCTTTCCTTTATATCTTGAATAGTTACAAATTATTGATATTGGTCACTAACTATTTCTTTCGAACTCGCCACTACTTTCAAGTCAAGGTTAAGTTTCTTAATTATTGAGTACATGGGGTCGGTTGTACTCATACTATACTTTGTACTTTTTATGCGGATCCAGGTACTCCCGGGTGCCATGATTACTAGAGTTCACACCGGTACCAGTTGAGGAGACTACGAGGTAGCTGTTATGTCGTTCGCAAAGCTTGGAGTTTTCTTTCATTTACTTTTGTTATTATTGTCCTGCTTTCCAGTGATGGTAGGCTATAATCTCATGTTTTAGTCGGTTATTGCATTCCAATTTCCTGCACTTTAGTTGAATTTGAGCTTTAATCGCTAGTGTTTTGCACTAATTGTGTGTTTTATGCTTTGTAGGAGAGATTTTTAGTTATGTAGATGTTATGGAATGAATTAAAGTGATTTGGAGCTTTGGCGTCTGAGTAAATGCCCAAGGAATTAAGACCGGATCGAGTTCGGGGATCAATGGATGATAGTGGAACGAAACGAGAAATCGAGCAGGCATATTGCATAGCGTCTAGTAAAATGCACATAACCTTTCGCTCGGAACTCCGTTTGGGCTCCACAATATATTGTTGGAAATATAATTCACATGGATACAACTTTCATGTTTTACGTATCTTCTAATACCAAAGAGAACAGAGTGAAAAGTGCACGGCATGTGCGTGGCCGCGCACTGACCGCACATATGGGGCAGAACAGTGTGAAATGTGTGCGGCCAAGTGCGCGGGCATACTTCCAGGTGCGCGGCTGCGTACGTCCAACTCCGCAAATGTGTCCTTTTTCGTGTAGGTGAAGGTGTTTTCATAAGGAGGCTAAGGAGAAGTTGGAGAAGGAAGATCACAAGGAATCCATCATTCAATCCCAAGTCAAGACAAGGGTTTAGATTGTTTTATGTATTTCTTTACTTTAAACTTAATTGTGATGAATTACTCCATGTCTATGGAGTAATTCTTCCTTAGGGATTGATGGATTTGGTGTTTTGAGAATTGTTTGTGGATATTAACTCTAGTTTTATGTATTGAATCATTTTGGGTATTTTTATTATTTCATATATATTCACATGTTTATGTAATCGAAAGACGAATAATTTGTGATATTTCGCATTATCTTATTGGTTGAATTCATTGATTCTTCTTAGTAATCGAAAGAAGCTAGTTGAATTATTGTTTAGCCCTAGTTAGGAGAATAATCAAAAGAGGTTCTCCTAAAGATTAACCCGCAACGAATTCTTGTATATCTTCACTGAGCTTAACTTGATTTATATTGTGAGGTTGAGACTTCATCGAGAGATGAGTTTTGACTGAACGTTCGAACTAATAATACAGTGAATTCGAGAGACTTACTTGAACCATAGAGTGAAGTAACAAGAGTTAATTCCCAAACAAGTATCTTCCATCTATCCAATCAACCCCTATTTTCTCCAATTGATATCTTCTTTGCTTACTCTTGTTGCGATTGTTATTAGCCAATAGTTTTGACTTTTAGTAAATTTAGTTTTAATTCACACAACTCTAAATTGTTGACCATCTTGGATAGCAATTAAAACAAGAAGTTACGAAAACACTATTTAAATCCAATCCATGTGGATACGATATTTTCTATACTATATTCGACTAGCGAGCATAATTCTGTGTTGTGTTTTTAGCTCGTCAAATTTTGGTGTCGTTGTCGGGGATTCGCAATCAATAGTGTTTGAAATAGTTTGTAGTGCTAATTCAGGAATTTGGTTTTAGTTTTTTTTCTTTTCTTTTTCCTTTTCTATTTTACTTTCTTTATTAGTTAACTTCTTTTCAACAATTGTTTTGTAGTACCTAAAAGGTTAGAGAAGATACTGTAGATATTGAACTCTAAATGTTGTGAAGATGGAGTATAACCAGCCTAAGAAAATTATTGAAGAGTTAGCAGCTGAATATTATCAGCAGTCTGCTATGTGTTTTATATGCGGTGGAAATCATCTATGGGTTGACTGTCAAGCAGGTATGTATTCTTCCTATGGTTTGTATTTTGAACAGCCTCACTTTGTTTCTAGTCCGTACAGGTATGAGGATTCATATGGGCACAATCTTGACTCTGGTTGGGATAAATTCCCTTATTATAACTTGAATGGAAGTGAAGTGAGACAACCACCTCAAGGGGAGAATGATAATTTGGAAGAGCTTGTGTATAAGTTCATAAATAAGCCGGTAGAGAGATTTACACAAGATGATGAAGCCATTAACAACCTAACAATGCAAGTGAGTCAATTGGTAAGTACACTGTCAGGAAGCTCATTGCGTTGTGATGGTGAATATATGGAGGAGATACCCTATGAGAATGAGCCTATCCAAGAGGATGAGCATCTATAGAGAGAGCTTTTCATTGTTCAATATGACTCTGCTTCAACCGAGATGATCGAAAATAAGGCTGTGATTGAGTGTGAAGCAACGGAAGAAGAGTTCAAACCCCCATCCACCTTTCTACACCTGCAACATGTAATAGAAAAGAATGAGAAACAAATGGTCTTGGACATACCAGAGGATTATTCACTTGACCTTTCGTCCTTGTTTTCTTATTCTAACCTTGATCATGTGGATTTTATTTATGGGAATGTATAGGAATATGTATTGATTGATCCTGTGAAAGAATACAGGAACAAGTTGAGGATGATCATGAACGAGAAATTCACCGCTCAAGATGAGGACAAGAAAGAAAGAAAAGAGCGGGTCTTGCAGGTATCCTCAAAAGAATTGGGCTTAATGAGATCCAAAAAGATTCCCAAGGAGCGAAAACGAGGAATGAATTCAGAATTAGGGGTGGAGTTCATAAGTTCTCGAAAAAAAGAAAATTCAGGAAAATTTTCTTTACCTTATGCTTTTCAATTATATGTCATGGGGACATGCTACAACTTAAAGTGTGGGGTGGGGGATATATTTGTATGACATATGTATGGTATTTTTAGTTTTTATTTTTGTTAGTTTTAGTAGTAGAGATAGAGAAACAATTGAAAAACCATAAAAATTTTAAAATTTTCAATTTTTCCTGATGATAGATATCATTCGAAGGGTTCCTTGAGGGATTAAAGTCAAAAGAAAAAAACCAAAAAGATTTTCTTTTGGTGGGTAGTGTAATAATTCCCCTTGGTTTTTCTTTGTGTTGCGGTTTATTTCCAAGGGTTTTGTTTGAACCGGGTGTTGTTAGTTTTTATTTTTGATTGGAGTAGGGAACCTTGTGCTATGATTTTAATTAAAAGCAACACCTCTTGATATTGTTATGCCTTGAGAATAGTGAGTTCTTTAGTTGTGATGCTTAGGCTCAATTGTTGACTCTTGTATAAGTACCTTAAATTATATGATCTTAGCTTTGCTAAACTGCTTTGGCTAGAGTGTCTTGATAAGTCCAATCTTGAGTGAATTATTTGCCATGTGTGTGTGCGGTTTGTGTATCCTATGCATTGCATTTGATGTCTAGAACTTGCCCTGTGTGTTTACAAAGCGAAATAGTAGTAGTATTCAGTCTTGGAAGTGATTTAGGCATTTCTTTATTGAGCCAGTTATATTCTATTACCCACCTAATTATTATGTATCGTAGTTAACCCCTTTGATTATGTAATTCTATTTTCTTTGGCAACCACATTACAAGCCTTACCCAATTGTTTGAATTGACAATTTGTTTGAACCTTGTACCTCTCGTGAGTACTTGAAATTATTATGAACTTTGTAAAAGATGAAGTGTGGGGTGGTTGGTTTGGCTTTTGAGTGGAACTATTGAAATAAGGAGGAAGGTGCATTGTTTTGAAAAAGTAAGCGCCACTTGAATTGAAAAAGAAAGAAAAAAAATATTGTATTGTTGTGAAAAATATTCTTTGATAGTGGTGACTCTTGATGTAAATGTGCTTAAATAATTTGGGAGTTAATGTATGTTGATGTGAAGGTGGAGTATGGTTTGACATAAGTGCGGGGTTTTTAATGTTAAAGTGTATGTATTAAAGTAGGTGTAGTCACTCTTATATCAAAATGTAACATGCCCGTCCCGTAGCCTACATTACAACCAGTTAAAAGTCCTACTTGATCCTTGACTGAATGAGCTCAATTAGTAGAGTAGTATACTACGGGCAAGCATATGGTTCATCTTTTGTGGCATATGAATGTTATTTCTGAGAGTGAGTGAATTCTTTCTATCTTGAGTTCTTAATTATTATTAGATTCTATGGTGTGAGGAAATACTCTTTATGTTGTGTGAGGGCACATGATTCATAAAGGAAGGGTAATGTTATTGACCTCTATTTTAGAGTAAGTGAGTGAGTTGGGAATAATGCATGGTACTTGTGAGTCAAATCTTGAGGTGAAGATGTTACACTATTGTGCTTAATCTATTTTAAATATTCTTAATGTAATGAGTTAGGAGAATTACTTAATAAGGTTGTGTCTATATAAAGTGTGGTTTGATTGATCGAGGAAGAGTAATGGCTTATGTGTGGGGTGTTGATGGTAGGCTATAATCTCATGTTTTAGTCGATTATTACATTCCAATTTACTGCACTTTAGTTGAGTTTGAGCTTTAGTGCTAGTGTTTTGCACTAATTGTGTGTTTTATGCTGTGTAGGAGTGATTCTGAGCTATGAAGATGTTATGTAATGAATTCAAGTGACTTCGAGCTTTGAAGTCCGAGTAAAAGCCCAAGGAATTAAGACGGGATCGAGTACAGGGATCAGCGGATGATAGTGGAACAAAACGAAAAATCGAGCAGGCATATTGCATAGCATCCAGTAAAATGAACATAACTTTTCGCTCGAAACTCCGTTTTGGCTCCACAACATATTGTTGGAAATATAATTCATAGAGCTACAACTTTCATGTTTTATTTGTGTTCTAATTTCAAACACAGGGTGAAAAGTGTGCGGTAGGTGCGCAGCCGCGCACTGACCGTGCATATAAGGCAGAACAGTGTGAAAAGTGCACGGGCACACTTCCCGGTGTATGGCCGCGCACGTCCAACTCCGGAAAAAGTGTCATTGTTTGGCGTAGAAGAAGGTGTATTTGTTTGGGCCTGACCCTACTTAGTATATATACATAGAAAAATGGTATTTTGATGACTTTTGACACATCTAAGACCTAAGGAAACTAAGGAGAAGTTGGAGAAGGAAGAGCACAAGGAATCCATCATTCAATCTCAACTCACGACAAGGGTTTGGATTGTTTTATATTTTTCTTTACTTTAAACTTAATTGTGATGAATTACACCATGTCTATGGAGTAATTCTTCCTTAGGGATTGATGGATTTGGTGTTTTGAGAATTGTTTGTAGATATTAACTCTAGTTTTATGTATTGAATCATTTTGGGTATATTTATTGTTGCATATATATTCACATATTTATATAATTGAAAAGGGCATAATTTGTGATGTTTTGCATTATCTTGTTGATTGAATTCTTTGATTCTTCTTAGTAATCGAAAGAAGCTAGTTGAATTATTGTTTAGACCTATTTAGGAGAATAATCGAAAGAGGTTCTCCTTAAGATTAACCCGCTACGAATTCTTGCATATCTTCACTAATCTTAACTTAGTTTGTATTATGGGGTTGAGACTTAATCGAGTGAGGAGTTTCTACTGAACGTTCGAACTAATAATAGAGTGAGTTTGAGTGATTCACTTTAACCATAGGTGAAGTAACTATAGTTATTCCCAAACAAGTATCTTGCACCTATCCAATCAGCCCCTATTTTCTCCCATTGATATCTTCTTTGCTTAATCTTGTTGCTATTGTCATTAGCCAATAGTTTAGACTTTTAGTAAATTTTAGTTTTAATTTACACAACTCTAAATTGTTGATCATCTTGTATAGCAATTAAAACTAGACGCTACGATAACACTGTTTAAATCCAATCTCTGTAGATACGATATATTCTATACTATATTAGACTAGCGAGAATAATTTTGTGTTGTGTTTTTATATCATCATCCAGACACTGGTATTGAGGATTTTATCTTGTATTTGGATGTTCATTAGTTCTCATGTACTCGTTGACACCAGATCGTTGGGATGGTTGTAGTAGTATTGTTGTGGTTTTCGCAGTTATTTCATGATATGTTCGATGTTGAGTTTATTAAAATCTCCTTTATTAAATTCGTTGTTGTTGTGAAATTGTTGGCTTGCCTAGCAAGTAGTGTTAGGTGTTATCGCGGCTCTGGTAGAAGTTGGGTCATGACAAATATATTAGGTATGACTACAACTAAATCAAGTATATTGATAATCTCAAGAAGAACATCACGCCCAAATAAGCATCAAAAGCGTAGACATGATCTGTAACATGCACAAGAAAGCTCGAGTAGTCATACAACAATTTAAATCATATCACAAAAATAACATTTTCGATCTGTATCCATAAATACATTGTGACTATGGCCAAATTGAGTATATCAGTAATTCTAAGGAAACGCTTGCAGGGCTCGATTGAGATGTCATAATATAAAACATGATCTCTTAGCATGAATAATTAGGACACGAAGCCATAAAGATCAATGTCACGACCTAAAATTCAACCAAAGGCCATGATGGAGCCTAACCGGCTTGCTAGGCAAGCCAACACTCAACAACATCAACATAATTTAACTATAAACAATTAACTGATTTGTAATATATTAGCAAAATGAAATAAGTCATAACTCATTATCAAATGTACATGAATCTCAGAAAGGGTCTCAACATAACGGCAACTATCTTACAAATCTCCTGAAACCTGGGTGTACAAACATAGTCATGAGCATCTAACAAGAGCATAAAATCTCAATTGAATACAACCTCTTTCCCGAAATAAAATAATTCGACAAACATAAAATGGTGGGAAAGAGGGACTCCATGTGCTGCAAATCAGATCAAGTAAGCAACCCATCACGAAGTCTCCAAATAGCACTCATACTCTGTTGGGTGAATACTACTAACACCATCCTCAGAACCAGCACAAAATATGCAGAAGTATAGTATGAGTATAAAATTAGGGTACTCAATAAATATCAAGTCTACCCTCGAAAACATAGTGGCGAGAGATCGAATCTGACACCTACTAATAGCTCAATAAGCATATGAAGCATTAATAGAGCATGTAATAAATCATGATATAATCAATCAAGTCTACCTATAGAAACACAGTGTAAACCGGAATGTAACATGCATTTCAAATAAGGAAAGTAGCACAATATCAACTATCTCAATATTTCATAATCACAATATGAATTGGTCAATAGTCTTATATATATATGTAAGAACAACTGCATCAGTCGAGGCTACCAATGCATGCTTACTAATCAATATTAAATCTCATTGCACAATTCAACATTTATATATAATTAAGAGCCACTACACGAGTCTAAGCTTCCAGTGCATGATCACAATTCAATACCAAACCTCACATCACAAATCTGAATAAATATTCCGACACTGGTCAAGTGTCCAAACTAGCACCAATCTCAGTGGCTACACTCACAGAATCCATACAAGGGTAATCACATGACTCGGAGGACGGTACCATATCCAAGCGTAGTTGCATAATGCAATCCAATCCATGAATGATAATATACTGTTTCAGTGTGGAACTATACGTACATATAATACTATTGTGGCGTTCAACCCAATTCACGCGTAATGTTGTTGCGGTGTGCGACCCAATCCATATATAATATCGTTGCAGCGTGCAATCTGATCCACACAATACCATCAACAATAATTATCTACTCATAATATCAGTGGTTCCAAAATTTTCATCTTACCATAATACTGAACTTTCCAACTCACGAATATTTGCTTGACGTAATATAATTAAGAAGCACCGGGTTATAAAAATAGAAATGCATATAAAAGCCCATATGACTAAAAGATGGCTATGGACAATCATGTAATATAATTTATCTCAACAATTCAATAAGCAATTTCATGTGCAACGATCTTTTCATAATAGTTAACCTAAATAGATTAAGTCATGTAACCACCAATCATTAATCTATAGGACAAATATTTGACTACGACTTAACAAATAAGCTCAAAATAGAAAACAATAATTATTTCTTTCCAATTACAATAAGTCACAACCTTTAGCATGCTTATAAGACGAAATTTAAAGTCATCACATAGCCATAGAATCAATAAAACATGAATAATAAGCTCATATTGTCCAAACAAGGCATAACTATAAGCCAAACTTTATCGAATATGGTCATAACCTAGCTACACATATATGCTCGTCACCTCGCATATACGTGGCTCCTTAATCAAGCTTCATGTAACAAAAATATATCACCTATGGGGAGAATTCCCTCTTACAAGGATAGACGAGAGACTTACCTCCATCCGGTAAGCTTCAACCTTCCAAATAGCTTTCTCTCCAAAATCAACCTCCAAATGACTAGAATCTAGTCCAGTGCAACTCGATAACATCAAACAAAACCATATAAATAAATTACAAACAATAACGTTTCGATCTTTAATCAAATTCACAAAAGTCAACCCAGGCCAACATGGTCAAAACCCGAGTACTAGGGTAGATTCGATTAACCATATCCCGATGCGTCCAAATATGTGATTAGATTAAAAAATTGACTCCCAAATCTCCAATTTATATTCTCTTAAATTGTAGACAAAAACCCAAATTTCTCTTTCAAATTGCATTATCTAAGTGTAATAATTCATTGGGAAACTAGATATATAATGAGGATCAAGTAGAAATCACTTACGCTCAAAGTAGTAGTGAAAATCTTATCCAAAATTGCCTCTTGTCGAGCTCCAAAACTCAAAATAGGGAAAAATGAGCTAAATCCTTGAAAATAATAATATTGCCAGTCCCTACGGTTCTACCGTCTAAAACATAGCATTTGAAATACTGCTCCTATGAGACATGCTCGCGTCTACGAGCTTCACTTCACTGGAAGACCATCCCTTCCACGATGCAAAGTCCGCTTCTGCAGATTCGCTAGTGAGCACTAATCCTCGCATGTGCGCTTGCACTTCTGCGCAACAATCTTCACACATGCGGACAACCAAGCACAGCCCAACTTTGCAAATTCGCCAATAACTTTGTTTCTGCGTCCTCACAGATGTACTGTCGGTGCCGCTTCTACGCCCTCACACCTACGCAATAAGCACCACATATAAATCAGAACCAATTGACCCTATAAACTCCAAGATAGTCTGGAACCATCCCGAATTACACCCGACCCCCATCCCATCATCCCAAAAAGTCCTAGTACCTTATCCAAGGACTCAAAACACAACAAATAACAACAAAACCAAGAATCTAATATTAAAACCATTCTCTTTATTTTTTAATATTCCAACTTCACCAAATGCATCTGAATTACACTTAGACCTTACGGATCACAATTAAACTTTTCACACAGGTCACAATCAACCAAATAAACCTATCTAAATTCCTAGAACACCAATAAGAACCTAATAACACCAAAGTTAACTTTAGTTCAAACCTATGAACTCTCTAATCATTCAAATTGTCAACTTTCGACAAATAAAGTCAAAACCTTCCAAGTCCAAAATCACAATACGAATATATTGAAACCATAAAATCCGGAACCCGAGGTCGTTTACTCAAAAGTCAAACCTTGATCAACTCTTCCAACTTAAAGCTTTCAAATTGAGAGTCGCTCTTCCAAATTAATCTCGAACTACTCAAAAACCTAAACCGACTATACAAGAAAGTTATAATGTATCATATGAAACTACTCAAGGTTTCAAGCCACAAAACGAGATTATAAATCTTAAAACAACCAGTGAAGTTGTTATATTCTCCCCCAAGTAAACAGACTTTCGTCCCCGAACGCATCAAGAGTCATCCTAAAGCCGTCAAATAATTGTACAGGCTCACCATACATACCACCATGAATGATTCCATACTACCTCAATTCATATAAGTCTATTAACACAATCCTGACTGAAGATTCTTCCTACCACCTTAGTCTATAAGCCTTAGAACCAAATTTCAGTATAATGAAATCCATTTAAGATCTAATTCTTGTACATGCATACTGTATCAATCCCCATATGTTGTATCAAGTCATAATCAGACTCCCAATATTTAACCACAGGGTGTACCCCAGACCTACCCACATCATTATCTTATGCCACAATAATTGTCCATTACCAAACTCGGTACCAGTAATATACCTCATAACAAATAAACCCTCGTTCCAAACTTTCACAATATTGGAATGAATAAAGAAAGTATATAAACTCATAACCACCAACTAAAATAACACGTCATGGAGTTCTTTCGCTCGACTAGAACCATCGCAAACTTTTGACCTAACTAATGACAATTTTCTTTCCAACAAACCTTATCCGAATTTGGTACATTAATCTCGGTCAAATAACCTCGACTCACCCAGTACACCCTGCTCGACAGACAAGCCTCATGAAAAGCCACATTGAGCCTCATATGAGGCAATCCATACACCAACAAGCAACAACCCGAATATGACCCATAATAGAAAAAGAATCAAATAGGAGAGCAATGCAAGCAGTTTGACAGATATACCAACAAAAGCATAATGTTATGAACTCATCCCCTAGAGGAGAAACAAAACACACAAAATAAGCACATGGAATTATATCCAACATATTCATGTTGCGGTGTGCAATCCGATCCAAACATATCAATCCCCATCGAATACCCATCGAGCCATAATGCGCAAGCTCTAAAAACACGTGTATATCAATAACAAGCACGTAAAGTGCATAAATATAACCACGTGGAGACAAATAGTATAATACTCTACAAAAAGCAGGTAGGATTAAGGTGCAATAAGCAAATCAACATCTCAAGAGACATCTCGCTCATATATCGCCACAAGGACTAAACAGGGCCACAACATGCATGTGAATAATCAAGTAGTCTCACAACCAATCATAGCATAAGGGAGTAACATATGAGATAGATCAGGGGATGAAAAAGATCAACTCTACCCAATGATACACTCATCGCTAATGTTGCACTGTGTAAACAAATCATATCTAATGTAAAATACACATTCTCATTAGGCCTACCAATATGCCCTAAAACTGATTCAGATCACCCCAAAATAAGGAAATAATCTTACAAAAATCCATAGTGACCTATCTATGATACATACAATTAGCTATCTAACCTTTAACACACTTTCACAGTCCGCAACCAAAGGAAATGTCTGCCTCTGAGAACATCTAATCTACAAACCTGTAGAATATCAGAATCTCTATACCTGATCTCTAACTTTCACACTTAAATGACTGATATGTCATGCGTACGCAATCACCTGAGGAGAAACACTCATATAAATCTTTCACGTCAATTAGCAAAACCTGAACATCAATGGTTAGCAGCCATGCGATTCTTATAGTACTAGTCAAACATACACAAATCAATACACAATTCATCTTCTACAATGCACACCATTCTCAGGCGATACAAGATAATACTAGTATTTTCTTAAACATCTGAATTCTCTCATGATATCTAGAATCATGACCTTCCTTCTAAAACTGAATTGCAACCTTGTCTATTCATCCCAACCTCACGCGTCTCACCATATCTATCATGCTATCACATAAAAATATGAGATTCCTATTATGAACTCTAAATTACAAGTAGTTTAAACAACCTATCAAGTAGAAACCTCTCGCGTAATGCATGTTAGGAGAAAACATAACACACAACAAACTTTCCATACCCGTATGAGACATCCACCTCAAGTTGTGGTCAGAACCATCATAAACTCATTAAAGCCCATCTTCACATAATCAAGCCATGCCACAGCTAAATTGGCTTAACTGCCCAAACCTGAAAGTATTGCCACAAAAATACCTTTAAAGCCCTATCATACCAAAGGAACCAACAATTTCTATTATAATGTTAATCCAAGCCACAACTAAATTGGCCTAACTTCATCAGATTTCTTTTGACATGCCTTTAATATAACACTTCTCTTTCCCTCTACATTATGGCCCTCAATCAAACTCATCCCAAGTGATCCCATAAGCCACTTTATTTCCTCTCATGCACCGAATACTACCTTAAACCGAAATGCCTGCTCTAAAATGGCCTTCTATGAATCTGAAACTGTTTCTTTCATCTCTCAAACACTGCATCGCACAACCCATAAGATACAAAAATACTCCAAGTCTCTTTCACAATCCAATGCAAATCTCAAATTACCACACAACAAATTTGAAAATCCTTAGGTACCACATCATGAATTTTGAACCCATTAGAATCATTATTGAGAGTCACCCACTCTGACCGAGTCCCGAATTTATAGCAAACATGATGAATGACTACTACTCCATCAACAGATGAATACTCAAAAAAGAACGATCGATCAAATACTTTCCCATTGGACATTACATCTGGAAAGGACTATCAAACCTGCGTCATTCCACTAACTCCATATATGAATAAGGTGAAATACAAAATGAACCCAACAAATTCCTTGCTCGAATCATCGTCAAAGTTATCCTACTCAAGTCATAACTAATTTGCAAGTGTCTCTGCAAGTTATCCTCTCTTAGTCTCTTACACATGACCATGTAACCCAATCGTCGATAATAGGCTCGTCCACTTGGCTTTAAACCACAATAACATAACCCAAGAACCCACAATAATTACTCCTCCTTCTCCTCCTTAGCTACAATGATCTCACACTATTACTCAGCTAAATTTCTCATTAGCTCGTGTTGCACTAACCATAACACATCCCAGATTATTAGCCCAAATGCACACTCAGCCTCGTGAAAGTTACACCATCTTTCTCAAGCGATCCAAACTCACATCATAGTACATACATCCTAATGGACAGAAGGTAAAACTCTTCATAGGAACCTCATCAGTAATTGTGCAACCTCTAACCTTCTCACAGGAGATGGCCCACCTGTGTGACCTGATGCCGACATCTTTCTACGACTTTGCCATGGATACAACAACTATGTGATAAATTACTCCTCTTGAGTCTACACTCATAGATAGGCTATAAGAATCTATTTCTTTCCACCAACGACAACTGAGAGGTACATCAGCACATCCAAAGCTCGAGTTTATATTGCACACAATAATGATAATCAAGCATTACTATTCTCGTAGTAGCTTAAGAGAACCCCTCTCGTCACATTTAAACTCTCTATATGTCAGAAGTCATCACCAGAACCTAATACATAATGATACACTCCCACTTCCACTCAAGTATAGCCATCTTCCAAAGTAAACCACTCGGTCTCTACTACTCATTCTTGACCTGCTGACAATGAAACACCGCAAGACATGCCCAATAATGTCCTTCTTCATCATCCACCACCCATAATACTGCCTCAGATCCCGATACATATATGCATCACCCAGATGAATAGAACACCAAACTATGATCCTCCTCAAGGATCAACACTTTAAACATAAATTCGACCCTGAAGTCGCAAGACAGTGTCGTACTAAGGACCAAATCAATCTTAGCTCCACCATGTCCTTAAGTACAAGCAAATGATGATCATCACACTAACGAGCCTTGATGCGCTCAAACAAGGACGGTCGTGCAACCACAAATATTAGAATTTATAACGTCACGACCAGTCATTTTGAGTATTTGCATTCTTTTCAGCCAATTGAAATCTTGAGTAGCTTCCTATGATGTATTATGACTTGTGTGAACTATCGGTTTTGGTCTTTATGTGATTTAGAATTGATTTGGATGAATGATTCTCAACTAGGAAGCTTTACGTTGGAAGCGTTGACCAAGTTTGACTTTTGAGTATTTGACCTCGGATCAGAGTTTTGATGGATCTATTAGGTCCAAATAATGATTTTTGACTTGGGCATATGCCCGGGTTTGCATTTGGATAATTCTATAAGGTTTCGAGACTAATTGGCAAAAGTTGGCAATTTGAAGGTTTGGAATATTCATAAGTTTGACCGGGAGTTTACTTTGATCATATCAGATTTGGATTGTGGTTTCGGGAATTAGAATAGTTTCTTTATGTCATTTGGGACTTGTGAGCAAAATTTGAGTTCATTCTAAGTTGGTTTGATATGGTTCGGCACTAGTTTTGGAAGTTAAAAGTTCAAAAGTTCATTAAGCTTGATTTGTGGTGTGATTCGTTGTTTCGTTGTTTTTATATGTAATTTTCAGGCCTTGAGTAGGTTCATGCTATGTTATGGGACTTTTTGGTATGTTCGGATGGGGTCCCGCGATGCTCGGACGTGTTTCAGATTGATTTCAGACCATTTTTTCATATTCTCATTGCTGGTTTCTGCTAGTGTCTGCTGCCACAATTGTTCTTCACGATCGCAAATATAGAGGTGCAATCGCATATAGGAAAATTTGGATCGGGGAACTTTCTTCATCGCGGTCGCGATTAGATGACTGCGTTCGCGTATCTTTGTGTTGGGTACAGTACGCGTTCGCATAGGATAGTCACGTTCGCATAGAGCTGAGCTGAAAGATGGCGCTGGTCATTCTTCTTCCATGTTCGCGTGGGTTTGTCCATGTTCACGGAAATTTGGCATCTGTAAGCATCGCATTCCCATGAAGAGGCTCGAGAACGCTAGAGTATTTCAGGGGCAGTTCATCTTTCTTCTTCGCGATCGTGATTCATTAATTCGTCCAGTGATTATAAGTACTCTATATTCAGAGGTTTCAGCCATTTTAACATATTTGGAGATATGAAGCTCAGATTGAGGCAATTATTTAGGCAAGTTTCACCATATTGTTTGGGGTAATTATTCTCTACTTGGTTTTAATTATATTTCATGAATCTATCTTCATTATTGGCATTTGATTGGTGATTTCTAAAATTTCATAGAATAAATATTTTGAGTTTTGAACATCGATTCAGTGTCGGATTTAAGTGAAACTAGTATTGTTGGACTTGTAATTGAATGGGCTGTCCGATTTTGTGAGTTTTGTTGGGTTCTAAGGTGCGGGCCCGGGTATCACTTTTTGGTTGACTTTGAGTAAAAGTGTAAAGATTAAACCTTTATCATTTGGCATTATTTCCATAGGCACTGTTTGGTATTTTTGAGTTGCTTTTGGCTAGTTACAAGCCATTCGGAGGTGGATACACATGGGATGGCATTTTTAGAGTGTCGTTTGGCTTTCTCGGTATTTGTCATTGCTTGTTTGAGGTAAGTTTCCTATCTAAACTTTGTGGAAGCACTAGTTGCCTGAATTATTTGTGATAACTACGAGCTATGGGTGCACACATGTGTGCGGTTTGATCCCATCTGCAAGCACCAGAGTATTTATCCATGCTCGGGGTAGTGCTTAGGCGGTGATATGCCTAGAGTTGATTGTTAAGCTTTAAACTATATTGTTTCTCATATTTGTATCATTATTGTGAACTATTTGAGCAATGCTTGAGTTTACGAAGAGGCTAATTCCATGAATAAACTTGGTAATGGATATTTTTGTGATAAATTGTCAATTTGAGCTATGATAGCACACATTGCACATGCCTACACTTTAGGATGTTATTGTACTAGTCCAGGAGCATAAAATATGATATTTATTCAATATATACATGTGTTCTTGTATACTTGCTTCTGTGTAATATGATTTGGAATGGGTGCATGTGATCGTGCTGGGCGGATTGTGTTGTTATGCCTGTGATCATGCCGAGCGGATTATGATATTTTGCCTGTGACCACACCGGACGGATTGTGTTGTTATGCCTGTGACTATGGCGGGCGAATTATGATATTGTTCTTGGGACCACGTCGGGCAGATTTTGTTGTTATGCTAGTGACCATGGCGAGAGGATTATGATATTGTGCCTGTGACCACACGTGGGCAGATTGTGTTGTTATGCTTGTAACCACGCCGTGCAGAATGATACTTTTGGCATGTGAGTTGTCCGTGCAACATGTGATTTGTCCGTGCAGATAAAAATATTGATATTATAACACGTGAGTTGATAGTGCAGCACGTGAGTTATTCGTGCGGTTGATATTATTAGCACGAGTGTTGTTCGTGCAGCACGTGGATACAGATCCATCCCCTAGGGTACGCGCGGATTGTGAGAAACCAAGGTGTTTGTGGTTGATGTGAGCTCTAGGAGAGCTGGTTACTATATTTGGATAGGGTTGTGTGCTGCACCGTACTGATATTTGGTTATTGCATGTCATCTTTACTTGCAATTTTCTTGACTATTCACCTGATTCACTTGCATAACTTCCTTTTTTGTTCGATTGTTGACTGAGCATAATATTTTAAACAAAGAATTTTTAGCATCAAAGTGGTTTTACCTGGGAGTTTTGCTGACTGATCATATATATGTTCTATACTTGTTGAAATTATGAACTGTACAAGCATTGGTGTGTATCATTTATAGTTCTTGCTTCTTGTATCTCACCGAGGTTAGTTAGGTTCCTTTTGAGTACATGTGGTAGGTTATACTCATACTACACTTTTGCACCTTGCGTGTAGATCTTTATGTTGATGTTGTTGTGTATGGAGAGAGCTGGCATTGAAGATCTACCTGCGACCCAGTTATGGCTATCACTTGTCCTTGGTAGCTTTACATTCGGATACTATTCATATACATTTCAAACATATGTTGTATTTAATCCATTTTAGTATTGTAAATCTAAGTTTTAGTGGCTCATGACTTATACTACCAGTACTTGAGATTTTGTATAAAAGATATTTCATCATTTATTTTCTCAATTAATCTCTTTTGAATTGGTTTATTTCTTTTTGTCTTACCTAGCGGGTCGGGTTAGGTGCAATCACGACTAGTTAGATTTTAGGTCGTGGCAAGTTGGTGTCAGAGCTCTAGGTTCATACGTTTTACGAGTCATGAGCAAGCGTCTAGTAGAGTCTTGCGGATCGATATGATGATGTCCATACCTATATTTGAGAGGCTACAGGGAATTTAGGATAAACTTCCCATCTTTCCTTCCTTAGCGTGCAACATTGATTCAGCTTCAAGAGTATCTCTTTGAATTCCTTTCACTCACTCGTATGCGCATGTGAGCGCTAGGTATCAACTGTATATCGATGGCTTGTGGATTCCATGGATGAGGTGCAAGATGTGTTTTTAAGTTTTGGTGATGGGCTAGTCTAGAGGACTTGAGGCCCGATTAGGACTGTAGCTTAGCCTCGGTAGTTTTAGTTGTGTTAGCCTGTGCTTTTTGACTTCTATGTCCAGTGGTGTCCCTATGAGTGGGACTGGTGGCTCGGTGAGTGGTTGGATGGCTATATGATGAGTAGGACGTGACTGCGGGATGTGTTCAGATGGTTTGAATATGACGGGAAGAGTTTGCTTGAGATGTGCAAAGGACTATCCGATGCTCGATATTTGTGATGTGTCATACAGTCCTAGTTATGAAGGTTTTCGAGAGATTCTTTCGTTTTATTTCATTTGTGGAACGAATTAGATTTTCATGTCTTGTTGATGAATTCAGACTCAGGAAGACTAAATGATTACGTAGTAGTGGTGGTTGTAAAAGGGTATAGAGAGATATCGGTTTGAGGCTAAGCAGGTGGTTTACCACCTGTGGGGTAATCTACGGATGTGTGATCCTTTTAATGTTGTGTGGAGGCTTTCTTTTCTACCATTAGGTATAGGTGTTGCTATTTTAGTTTTGATTGGTTGAGAGAGTTGACCTGACCGTCACAGGATGAATGCGAGCTTAGCAGATGATTTGAGGTATTATATGGTTTGTGTTACATGAGCTTATGAAGGATTTAGTTAAATGTCACTGTGGTATTATAACAGTAATATGGTATGGGCATTGTGATTTATCGAGTGTTTTGATCAATGGCTTTGTGCCAAGTGGGGAGTGTGTTATCGACGATTTGATTGCATGGTTACATGTTGTATTGGTTTTGTTCTGAGGCATACTTGTGGATCGGTTATGACTTGTAGAGGCTGGTATTGAGGATTACTTAAGCAAGGAAATTTCTGGATGCATGGTGTATTACACCTTTTGGGTATATGGGAATCATGGAATGATAGAGTTATTTTTCGTGACGGATGTAATGCGCATGGGTAGCAATTTGCTTGGTTGCGTTAAGGTGGGGTTACCTCTTTGGGTGTTGTCGTGCTAATGGGGAACATGTCATTCGGCCCATTTGGGCGGTGCAATTAAGATTTCAACAGTGGATGACTCTCAAGAAGGTTCTAATGGATTCCAGATTTATATGTAACGATTGAGAATTTTTTACGGATTTGTATATGGGTAGAATTTGAGGTTTACAATGGCTAGTGTCGAGACTCACTGTATTTCTATATCATTATGGATTCTACATTTCAGTATCAGTAGGTGAATGAAATGACTTTAGATTCACAGAAGGTCTCTTCAGAGTGGGTGTCTCGGTTATGGTACTTTTGGGGTGCTTAAGAAGGAATACAACGGCATATGGACCTTAGGGAAGTGTGATTTTATGTTAGGATCTCGTGTGGTGAGCTTTGGGTAAGGATCGTTGTGTTTTGGCAAGGAGAAGTGTCAACTTGTGGGTAATTCGGAAGGAACTCGAAGAAATAGGACAACCTAGGTTAGATCAGCACGGTAATGGATTTGATCGGTTCTTTGGGTACTTATGATGTGAGTCTCTACAAATGTTTTGTGGAAATACTCTTGGGATTGGCGACCTGCGTGGCTTGGTTAAGTAGGGGGATTCAATTCTAATGGCTTGGTTATGTGCAAATGAGTTTCGAAGTGTTCCCGATTATTTCTACCATAACTTGCGATGGATTTATCTACAGGTATGAGGGGTATTTGGCGTGCTATGATTTTCTCCTGCATGGGATCAAGTGGAAAGTTGCTATCTAATCGAGTATACAATCTATTTGTGACACATGATTGATAATGTGGTTCTCGTGTTTTCATATGATGGCATGATAGATGTGGTGTGTCGTGTGGGATTAAGTTTTGCATGTGCAAGGTCACGGTTCCGTTTTTAAGGGAAGGTCATGATTTCTTAGACAAAATGGAAGGGTGCGCATTTTGGAAGGCGCATTGTGTTTTGACTTACGGATACTTTATTGGTATTGCAGTACTCGACTGGTTGATCGACTGCTGATGTTCAGATTTTGCTATATGGCATGGAAGAATTATAGAAGTATTTCCCATGGGGATGATTATGTAAGAAAGATGTGTTAGTCATTTGAGTGGTGGAGTTGGAATTGGCTATGGTGATTCATGTGTTCTATGGATTTTGAGTCTGTGGTTCTCAGAAGCAGATTGTTTTGGGGTTGCCGACTATGAAGATGAGGCCAAATAGTTAGATGGTAGTACGTGCTATGGTTTGGTCAGTTTGGACTTTTGGAGGGCCATTTATCCATTTTGGGATGATCGGAGGCGGCCCATTGGTAGGCCCAATGAGGATGTGTATTCTACACCGGGTAAGATTTTTTGACTCGGCACTTTTATTGCTGAAAGGTATGTCATTCGGTTAGAGTTGATCATGTTCATGTTCTGATATGTTCTATGTATTAGTATTCTAGGCTATGAGGGGTGTTGATTTGTTAGTTATATGCACACCCGATGCGGTTCTGTTTGGGACTTGTAGCGGAGTTTAAGCGAGAAGGTTATTGAGATGTGATGGGTTCGTCGCATTGTGTTTGTGGTGACACTTGTTGAGCTTGCGGGACGGTTCTCTCATTTGAGTCATTTTCCATGTTTGAGTACATTGAAACTATTGCTTATTGGTGCACAGATTGCATGGTTGTGGCTTTAGTTTATATTGGTGTGACATATAAATAAAATAGTTGTGTTTGATGAGATAAGGTCATTGGGCCTATAATAGATACTATCGGATTTGATTACGGTATGTTTGGAAGAATAATATCAAAAGTCAGCTTAGGATTTGGTTTTGGTCCTTGTCGGAGGAGAGAGACAGCTCTGTGACTTGTTGATATGATAAGTGGTTATGAATTTTTGCGTGTTTCTTTCATCATCGGCAATGTACGAAGGTTGTGAACGATTTTGATATATGGTTTACTACCGGTATCGAGTTTGTTTTGAGCAGCTACTGTGATCGAGAATTATTGCTATGAGTATGCAAGTTGTATGGTATATCATGTGATTACATCTTGGGTTATGGTTATGGATTGATACAGCTTGTTCAGACTTATACAGTGTGTAGATGCGAGATTCGGGTCTTGTAAGGAATTTCAGATGTTGGAAATTGGGTTCTATGGCTTACGGACTAAGGTTAAAGTAATGATCTTCAGTTGATGTGTTATCAGGCTAACAAAGCTTGGGGTGATGAGGGATCACCATCGGATATGTGCATTGTAAGGTTACATAGTGATTTCATGGCTTTAGAATGACTCTAGGCACGTTTGAGGACGAACGTATATTTAAGTGGGGGAGAATGTAATGACCCAACCGGTCATTTTGAGCATGTGCATTCCGTCTGGGCATTTGAAATATTGAGTAGCTTTGTATGATGTATTATTACTTGTGTGAACCATCGGGTTTGGTATTTAGGTGATTCGGAATTGATTTAGAAGAATGATTCTCAGCTAGAAAACTGTAAGTTGGAAGAGTTGACCAAGTTTGACTTTGAGTATTTGACCTTGGATCTGAGTTTTGATGGTTCTATTAAGTCCGGATAGTGATTTTGGACTTGGGCATTTGCCCGAATTTTCATTTGGATAATTCTAAATGATTTCGACACTAATTGACAAAAGTTGGCAATTTGAAAGTTTTGAATTTTCATAAGTTTAACAGGGAGTTGACTTTTATGATATCAGGTTCAGATTATGGTTCCGAGAATTGTAATGGTTTCGCTATGTCATTTGGAACTTGTGTGTAAAATTTGAGTTCATTCCAAGTTGGTTTGATATGGTTTGGCACGAGTGTCTAAAAGTTTTTTAAGCCTAATTTGAGGTGCAATTTATCGTTTCGATGTTGTTATGTGTCATTTTAGGCCTCGAGTAGGTCCGTGCTATGTTATGGGACTTGTTGGTATGTTCGAACAGGGTCCCGAGGGACTCGGGAGTGTTTCAGATTGATTTCGAACCATTTTCTTCATATTCTCATTGCTGGTGTCTGTTGGTTTCTGCTGGTGTCTGGTGCCCCAATTGTTCTACGCGATCGCGAATGTGGAGGTGTGATCGCGTAGAGGAAAATCTGGAGCAGGACACTTTCTTGATCACAGTCGCGATTGGATGACCGCGTTCGCGTAGCTTTTTCTTTGTTACAATACGCATTCGCATAGGAGAGGTCGCGTTTGTATAAAGCTGAGCTGAAAGCTGCCGCTAGTGGTTCCTCTTCCATGTTCGTGTGGGTCAGTCAGTGTTCGTGGAAATTTGGCATATGTTGGCATCGCCTTCACATAAAGAGACTCGCGAGCGTGTAGAGTATTTCAGGGGCAGTGCATCTTTATTCTTCGCGATCGCGATGGTATTTCCGCGATCGCGATTCCTTAATTCGTCCAGTAGTTATAAGTACTCTATGTTTGGAGGTTTCAGCCATTTTTAAACATAATTTGAGCTATGGAGCTCGTATTGAGGCGATGTTTGAGGTGATATTACACCACATGGATTGGGGTAAGTGTTCTATACTCGGTTTAGATTATATTTCATGCATCTATCTTCATTTTTGGCAGTTGATTGATGATTTCAAAAGAGAAATTGGGGGGTTTTGTCTAAAATTTCATAGAGTGAATTGTTTGAGTTTTGAACATCGATTTAGAGTCGGATTTGAGTAAACTAGTACGGTTGGACTTGTAATTGAATGTGTTATCAAATTTTGTGAGCTTTGTCGGGTTCTGAGGTGCTGGCCCAGGTCTGACATTTTTGTTTACTTTGAGTACAAGTGTAATGATTTGACCTTTATCATTTGTGATTGTTTTCGTTAGGCATTATTTGATGTTTTGAGCTGCTTTTGGCTAGCTTCGGGCAGTCCGTAGGTGGATACGCTCAGGATGGCATTTCTAGAGTGTCATTTGGCTTTCTCGGTGTTTGTCTTGGCTTGTTTGAGGTATGTTTCCTATCTAAACTTGGTGGAGGCACTAGTTGCTTGAATTATTTGTGATAACTACATGATATGGGTAAAAGAGTTTGAACCCATGTGCGAGCATTGAGGTATTTATCCATGTCCGGGGTAGTGCTTAGGTTATGATATGATTAGAGTTGACTGTTATGCTTCAAACTATAATGTTTCTCATAATTGTATCATTGTTGTACATTTTGAGCCATGCTTGAGGTTACGAAGATGCTAATTCCCTGAATAAACTTGGTAATTGCTATTTTTATTATAAATTGTCGATTTGAGCTGTGATAGCACACATTGCACATGCCTACACTTTAGCATGTTATTGTATCAGTCCAGGAGCATGAAATCTGATATTTATCCAACATATACATGTGTTCTTGTATAATTTCTTCTGTGTGATATGATTTGGACTGAGTGTATGTGACCACGCCGGGCGGATTGTGTTGTTATGCATGTGACCATGCCTGGCGATTATGATATTGTTCCTGTGACCACGCCAAACGGATTGTGTTTTTATGCTTGTGACCAGGGCGGGTGGATTATGATATTGTGCATGTGACCACGCCAGGCGGATTGTGTTGTTATGCATATGACCATGCCGGGCGGATTATGATATTATGCATATGACCATGCTGGGCGGATTGTGTTGTTATGCTTGTGACCCTGCCGGACGGATTATGATATTGTGCCTGTGACCACGCCAGGCGTATTGTGTTGTTATGTGTGTGACCATGCCAGGCGAATTATGATATTATGCCTGTGACCACGCCGGGCAGATTGATATTTTTAGCACGTGAATTGTCTGTGCATCACGTGAGTTGTCCGTGCGGATCCAGATATTGATATTATAGCACGTGAGTTATCCGTGCAACATTTGCGTTATTCGTGCAACACGTGAGTTGTCCATGCGGTTGATATTATTAGCACATGCATTATCCGTGCAGCACATGAGTTGTCCATGCAGCGTGTGGATACGGATCCATCCCCTAGGGTCACCCTCTCATGGTTCTCTCTTGATTTTGTACACACGGATTGTGAGAAACCGACAGGTTTATAGTCTATGTGAGCTCTAGGAGAGCTTGTTACTATATTTGGACCGGGTTGCGCGCCGTAACGGGCTGATATTATGTTCTCATCTTTACTTGCAGTTTTCTTGACTGTTTACCTTATTTACTTGCATAACTTCCTTTTATGCTGGATTGTTGGCGGAGCAAAATATATTAAATAAAGATTTGTAAGTAGCAAAGTGGTTTTACCTAAGAGTTTTCCTGATTGATCATATATTTGTTCTATACTTGTTGAAATTATGAACTGTACAATCATAGGTGAGTATTATTTATAGTTATTGCTTCTTGTATCTCGCCGAGGTTAGTTAGGATATTTATTGAGTACATGTGGTCAGTTAAACTCATACTACACTTCTGCACTTTCATGCAGGTCCGTGTGTTGATGCTGATGTGTATGGCGAGGGCTGGCATTGAAGATGTACATGCGTCCCAGTTATGGCTATCATTTGTCCTTGGCAGCTTTAGGTTTGGATTCTATTCATATACATTTCAAACATATGTTGTATTTAATCCATTTCAGTTTTATAAATTTAAGTCTTAGTGGCTCCTGACTTATACTACCAGTCCTGGAGATTTTGTATAAAAGCTCAGTTATTTCATTATTTATATTCTCTATTAATCTCATTTGAATTGGATTGTTTCTATTTGGCTTACGCAGCGGGTCAGTTTAGGTGCCATCACGACTAGTTGAATTTTGGGTCGTGATAGAATTCTACCACGTTCAGGATATCTAATCGCACAAATCTATTACTCGAGGCCTGAACATCCATAGAGAAATGCCTTTCCTCATTTGGAACAATTGTCGAAATCCATATTATGAACCAAATTGTCCTCCTTACGGGGCTACGACTGTCGCGATGCATAAGAAATCACCCTACCATTATGCATCTACACCACGCCAAGATCAATGCATGAAGTATCACAATATACTATGTAAGGCCCTGAACCCGTGAGCAACACCAACACTAGGGCTTCAATAGATGGAAGCCCCTCCATAAAGCGACAATAGTATTCTATCCTCATAATATAGGGGGAAAATATCATGCACCACATCTGTATCATCAACACAACTCACCAGTATCAAACTGATATCGATTACTCAACATCGCATGTAAAAGAATGGAAAGAACTGAAGATATAGGCTTGAAGTCAAGTTAAAGTTGCACGATAAGGAATCAAGAAAGGGAAAGTTCTTGAAGCTCTATAGCCTCTTACAAATAGATAATGATGTGTCTGTATTATCCCACAAGACTCTACTAAGCTTGCTAGTGGCTTGTGAGACCCTTAGAACCTATAGATCTACTACCAACTTGTCATGACCCACAATTTCACCAAAGGTCTTGATGACGCCTAACCCTCTCGCTAGGCAAGCCAACACTTAACAACATCAACAAAATTCAATTATTAAACCATTAACTAACTCCTGATATATAAAGCAAAGTATAATAATTCATAACTTATTATCAAATGTACATGAATCTCAGACAAGGTCTAAACATGACCACAACTATCTCACAACTCTCTCAAAACTAGGGTGTCATAACATAGTCAGGAGCACCCAACCAAAGAACAAAATCTCAACCGAATACAACCTCTATCGGGAAATAAAAGAGTAGGGAAGGGGTACTCTGTGTTGCGGATCAGATCAAGTAAGCCGCTCACACAAAGTGTCAAAATAGAACTATCCGCTGGGTGAATACCACTAACACCAGCCTCAGAACCAACACAAAATATACAAAAGTGTAGTACGAGTACAAAGCCATAGTACTCAATAGGTATCAAATCTAGCCTAGAAAAAGTAGTAGCAATAGGTAGACTCTGACACTCACTAACAACTCAATAAAACGATGAAGCTTAAATAGAGAATGGAATAAATCATGATATCATCAATTGGGTCTGCCAATAGAAACACAGTAAAAACAAACATTAAACATGTTTTTCAAAAAAAGGAAGGAGGCACAATATCGGTTATCTGGATCTTTCATAATTATATATATATATATATATGTGTGTGTGTGTGTGTGTGTGTGTGTGTGTGTGTGGTGTGTGTGTGTATATATATATATATATATGTGCGCATTTAAGTAAGAGTCGTTGCATTAGTAAGAGCCATTGCATGTATGTATATAAGTTAGAGCCATTGATGAGTCGAGGCTACTACTGCATGGTAACAAACCAATACCAAATCATATTGCATATTTCAACATTTATGTATAATTAAGAGCCGCTGCACGAGTCTAAGCTTCTCGTGCATATTCGCGATTCAATACCAAACCTCACATCACAAATCCGAATATACATCTGACACTAGCCAAGTGTCCAAACTATCACCAATCTCAATACCTGCGCTCATATGGACCAAAAGAAACATGGGTAACCACTAGACTCCGGAGGGACGGTACCATATACAAGCGCCGTTGTCACGTGTAACCCGACCCATGAATGGCAGTGATACCTTTACAGCATACAACCCAATCTACACATAATATTGTTACAACATGCGACCTGATCCACACATAATACCAGTGCAGTGTGTAACCCCATCCACTCATAATACCGTTATGGTGTGCAACCCGATTTACACCACTTCATCAATAATCAATATCTACTTATAATGTCTGTGGTGCCACAATTCTCATCTTTCCACAATACTCAACTTTTCAACTCATGAATATATGTATGAAGTAATATAATTAAGAGGTGCCAGATCATAAAAATAAAAATGCAAATAAAAGCCCATGTGGCTAATCATGTAATACATTTCATGTCAATAATTCAATAAGCAATTTCACGTTCAACTATCTTTTCATAATATTTAGCATGACTATATTAAGCCATGTAACCAATAATCCATGAATCAGTAGGACAAATTTATGACTGCGGCTTAATAAAGAAGCTCTAAATGGAAAAAAACAATCATTTGTGCCCAATTTCAACAAGTTATAATCTTAAGCATGCTTCTAAGCCAAAATCTCAAGTCATCATGTAGTCATAGAATCAATGAAACATGAACAATAGCTCATATAATCCAAATAACACATAATCATAAGCCAAACTTTATCGGATATGGTCATAACCTAGCTACGCATATATGCTTATCACTACGCATACACGTGGCTCCTAAATCAAGAACCATGTGGTAAATATATCACCTATGGGGATAATTTTCTCTTGCAATGATAGGTAACAGACTTACCTCCACTCAGTAAGCTTCAACATTCCAAAATAGCTTTCCCCCCTAAATCAACGTCAATACTTGAATCTAATCAAATACAACTCGATAATATCAAACAAAACCATAAGAATCAATTCCAAAAAAATAAAGCTATGATCTTTAATAAAATCTTCAAAGTTAACTGTAAGGCGCCGTACAAATTCCCCAAGGATTTAAGTTTTTATGGTGCCAAGGTAAGCTAACGTAATTTGCAGTAAACGGTGATTCTGTGGTCCATTATCTTATCGCGGATCTGTTCCATTGACCACAGAATCACCACGGAGTGAATCAAAACAACCTCAAATTTGAAGACAATTTTGTGGCCATTCTGCTGGCCGCATATCCACTCTGCTACTGCAAAATTACATCGCGGAACTGACTAGACCCAACCCAGAATTTGAAGATCATTTTGTGGCCACTATGGTGGCCGCATATCCATTCTACTATCGCGGAATTGACATACCATTTTGTGGATATTCTGCTGGCAATATATCTATTCTGCTACCACGAAATAGCACCACATAATTGACATCGGGGGGTTATTTTTGGAAATATTCTAATCCGACTCTATATTGATATAAGGCCTTAGGGGGTCATTTTATAAGTTATAACTTGATGTTTTAGAATACGGATATCAATTTAGAGAGAGAGCAAGAAGAACTATCAATTCTACTCATCCATTCTTTCCCTACTCTTAAAGAATCAAGGAAGCCACTCACTAGGCCGTCAACTATCCGGGTATGTCCTTTTCCTAAGCTTTAATGAAAGTTGTTATGGGTCTAAGTAAGTCGTGGAGTTGGAGATGGTCCATGCAAGTGCCAATAGGAGGTAGTATGTGAGGTTGTTGAACTATTTCAGGTAGATTTTGTTGAAATTGGTTGAGGTAGGAAGGGATTACCATTGTAGAGCCTTATATTCCATTTTGCATAGTAGGTATTTCAAAATTTCCAAGAGACTTATATCATGAGAATCCTTCTAATTATTATTCGATTTTCACTATCATCCTATAAATTGAAATTGCTAGAAGTATTGGAACGTTGTAGTAATCTAAGGAAAGCTTAAGCAATGTATGTTTGGTAAACACCCTTTCTAGAATCGGAATCCATGATCTCCTTGTAAGTTCCAAATGTGGTTTGTTCCAAACTCCTATTCCTACTGTTCAGAATTGCTTCCGATAATTTATTTCCTAAATGATTATCTACTCGAGCCATGTTCAAATTTTCCCTAACCTATTATTCTTTCCCTTAGTGGGAAAATGTTCAAATATGGTTGTTGTAACTATTGGATATGATTTGAATCCATGTTTCAATCGTAAATCGCCATGCTTTCCTTTGTAAGTATTTCCAATGTGTTTTGATTTCTTACATACTCATGAGTTGAAACTATGTATTGACAGTTAGAAAAAGTATTTCAAGAATAAATGGTGTATCGCTCGTTTATGATTTTAACTTGTTCTTTGATTGCCAGTCATTTTACTCCATTATTTGGAAAGACATCCATTGTGTTTAAAGTCTTCATTACTAATAAACTTAAAGTTTTGATTTTCGGAATATTCTATAAGTGGATGTTTATGATAATGATCCTTGAAAGTAAAGAAATGAAAGTGTGAAATATGAAATACAGCCATCGTGCCATGCATGAAGAACTTTATGTATGGCCAAGAGAGTCAATGAAATAATGATGTTGTGAGTGGTTAACATTGCTAATAAAGCTTTTTTTATGAAGGGTTATGATATGAATGCATTTATATTTCTATTTCTTTTATATATAAAAAATATTTTTGGGAGTATCATTAGCGAGCCGAGGAAGGGTGGGTTGTAACGGGCCATACCCGCAACTACATGTGCCGATGTTGGAGTTAATTGAGGTTATTCCCCTTAATTGGGATGAGATTGATGTGTTGAGATTATTTCCCTTTATTATGATGATATTGTTTCTAGCCTTGGATTGGATGTCGACTCACACGGCATATGTGTGGAGATGACCTAGCCGATCGGGTGGTGATCAGACACTATGTCACTCCTATGGTGGTTCCTCCTTCTTATTATCAGATTTTATTTGCATCACCATGTTAATCCAATTTCATTTGTGGAGAGATGGCTTAGTCGATCGAGTTTGTGATCGGACTCTATATCTCGTGCATGGTGAGATGATCGAAGGCTAATGATATCCCAACCAAAAATGTTAATTGCTTATTTTGAAAATATTTATGTTTTAACTTGGTATTTGGATATCATTGGTTTTCCCTTATTGCTTTCACGATTTATTTGTTCTTATATTGTCATTCTATTTCATGAGAGTGTATTTATATTTACATACTAGTGCTATTTCATATGTACTAATGTCTCTTTTGCCGGGGGCGCTACATCTTTAAAGGATGCAGGTGGTTCCTCAGCAGGCGGCTCTAATCCTCGTTAGCAGTTACCCTTTACTCAGCAGATTTGGTGAGACCTATTCTGTTCCGGGCCATATGTCACTTGACATTGTACATTGTGTTTTGAGGTATAGTCAGGGCCTTGTCACTGGCAATTCCATACTACTTTTATGCCACACATAGAGGTTCTGTAGACATGATGTGGGTGGTGTTCGATTTTGGGTAGCGAACTAGAAATGTTTGTATTTTTTAAGCATATTTTCCCCTCGTAACCATTAACTTTTAATATTTTAAAAATTTTAAATGAAGCTCCTATCAGTAAGGGAAAAAGGATGTGGTACACTTTACCCTTCTCAAGTCTATTTCTTGTTACTGATTCTTAAATTGTTCATAGGTGAGGTTGGGTAGAAGGTATCAACTAGGCTTTCTTGACTGGGATGTCGAGGTTGAGTGCCAGTGGCACTCCCCAAGGTTGGGCGTGACATTAACAAAGGTCAACTCGGGCCCACATGGTCAAAACTCGAGCCGGGGGTAGATTCTGGCTACCCAAAATCCCACGAGTCCAAATATATGATTAGTTCCAAAATCAAGTCCAAATCAACTCCCATATCCTCAATTTAAATTCTCTTAAAATGTAGATGAAAACCCCAATTCTCTTCAAATCCCATAATCTGTGTGTAATAATCTATAGGAAAATAGGATATATAATCAAAATCAAGTAGAAATTACCCTCAAAGTAGTTGTGAAAATCCCTTCCGTAATATCGGTCGGTCATTTTGTGTATTTGAGCCTCGTTTCCCCATTTGATGCTTCTCGTATGCTTGGTTGTTGTTTTATGACTTACAAGGATGGTTGGTTTGGTTTCAGGAAGGTTTTTAGAATGAATTAGCACACTTAGTTTCACTTTTGGAAGCTTAAGTTGTAAAAGTTGACCAATATTTGACTTTTGTATAAACGACCTTAGATTGGTGGTTTGATGGTTCCAATAGGTTGGTATGGTGGTTTTGGACTTAGGCTGATAATGGTATTTGGATTTGGAGGTTCCTAGTATGTTTTGGTTCTATTTGTCAAAAGTTGGCAATTTGAAGGTTTGGAAAATTTATAAGTTTTACCGAGAGTTGACTTTGATGCTATCAGATTCAGCTTATTGTTTCGGGACTTATAATAGGTCTATTTTGTCATTTGTAACTTATGTGGAAAGTTTGGTTGCATTCCAAGTTGGTTAGGCATGAATCAGATGCTTGGTTGTGAATTTTTGACGTTCTTGAAGTTGAAGGTATGCAACATGTGTTTTGGTGCTTGATTCGTGGTTATGGATGTCATTATGATATTTTTAGCTTATGAACAAGTTTGTATGTGGTTTATCTACTTGTGTGGATATTTGGTGTAAGGCCAAGGAGCTTAGGTGAGTTTCATATTAGTTTTTGAAGTAGGGAGATATGTTGGTACTGCAAACATCGCAATTGCGATGTTCTGCTCGCATTTGCAAGGTTTGCATTTATGGACTTTGGTTGCATTTTCGATATCTGGCTGTGAAGGCCTGCTTCGCAGTTGCGACATAAGCTTTTGCATAGGGTGCTTTGCAGTTGCAACGCTTGGTCGCTTTTGCAAGGTTCTTGGTTGCAATTGCGAACTATGTTGCTCTGGGGCCTAGTTCTTATTTGCTAGCCCTTCTTCACATTTGCTAGGGTTGTATTCGCGAACCCCTGGTCGCAAACACAACACCTTCAACTGGTTTTATTGAAGATTTTGGGGATATTAGCTCATTATCTCATATTTGGATCCCTAGACTTGGAGAGTGGCCTTGTTGAAGAGGATTTTCACACGAAGTAAGAGGGTAAGTGATTTCTACTTGATTTCGATAATATATCTTATTTTCCCATGGATTATAACACGTAGATTATTGAATTTGAATAGTGAAATTTGAGGGTTTTCACTATAGTTTTGGAGAGTGTAAGTTGGAGAGTTTGGAGTCGATTTGGACTTGGTTATGAAATCTAAACACCCATTTGGACTCATGGGTAGTCAGGATCTACTCCTTGACTCAGGTTTTGACCATGTGTGGGCATGTTGACTTTTGTTTAATTTTTGGGAATTGGATAAAGATTGGAGCTTTATTGTTTGGAATTGATTCCTATAGCATTGTTTGATGTTATTGAGTTATTTATGGCTAGATTCGAGCCGGTCAGAGGTGATTTCTTTGGGAAAGGCTATTTTAGAAGGTTGATTTGGGCATGTTGAGGTAAATATCTAGCCTAATCTTGTGTGAGAGAATAACCCTTAGGATTTGGCCTTGTTTGCCTTATTCTATTATGTGAAAAGTGACGTGTATGCGAGGTGACAACTGTGTATACGGGTGCTATGTGTGGGTTATAACTGGATTAGTCTTAAACTTTTCCTTTCATGCTTGAGATCATTTTATGGTTATTATCTCTTAATAGGACAAGATGAGCCATTGTGGAATGGTTTCTATAATTGATTTAGCGGCAGCCATACTTCATATATTGAACTCTCATCCGCGATTTATTGTTATTATATCCTTGCATACCTTGTTGATGAATTATGAGCATATGTCTCTTTAATGATAATTTAGCATCTTGCATTGTTATGATTTTTGGCAGATATGGACATGTTGAGCGGATTGGTTAGATGTGTTGGCATGAAGTCTTTGTTGAGCGACTGTGATTATGTTGAGGTACGAGGTCTTTTCTATTTGATTGTGATGATGTTGTGGCATGATCTCTTTGCCGCGAGATTATGATGATGTTGTGGCATGAGGTCTTTTCCATGAGATTGATATGATTATGGCACGAGGTCTTTGCCGTGCAATTGATATGATTATGGCACGAGGTCTTTGTCGTGTGATTGATATAATAGTGGCATGAGGTCTTTTCCATAACTATATCAATATCACAACAACCGCATGACATAAACCTCGTGCCACAACAACAGTTGTGTGGCATAAACCCCGTGCCATAAAAATATTAATCTGCTCACGATGTCCAAATATGCCATCATATCAGTTTGTTTCAACTTCCTCCTCTCCAAGGATGTATGCATATGCTTAACAAATAACCAATAAGATGCATGAAGACATAATAAATAAAGATGCAGATGTGTGTTCACTATATAAAGTATGGCTACGGCAAAATCAAGTATAATAACAATATCAAGAATAGTACATCATGTGCAAATAAGCATCAAACATGATCTCTAACATGCACAAGAAATCTCAAGTAGTCATACTAACAATTTAAAACATATCACAAGAATAACATGTTCGAATGTATCTTCATAATATAATGTGTGACTATCGCCAAATCAACTATATCAATAATTCTCAAAGATAGCTCACAAGCTCTATTAAGATTCCATAAGATAAAACATGATCTCGTAGCATGAATAATTAGGTGACGAAGTCATAAATATCAAATAGATCAAACGTCAAGAAGAACACACATCCAATCAAGGAAAAAAAAGAGTCTAGAATTTATCCCAACCATGAATAACCATGGCACATGCATATACGCTCCTTACCTCTCATATGCATCACTCCTCATGTAGCAAACAATATTATTTATTAGGAAAATACCTCAAACTAAAGCTAGGCAAGATACTTACCTTATCTCAGCTAGTCTAAAGCTCCAAACCGCTCTTCCTTTAGAAATTACCTCCAACTAGCTCAAATCTGACCAAAAGTCATCCACTTGTTTGGTCAACCAATGCTATATGAAGAAATTCTAATTGATAAAGCTTCGATCTTTGAAGAATTTGTCTTATTCTCTTTTCAGACAAAATATTATTGTTCAGTTCAAACTATTTATTCTTATCAGATGCTCGTTATGATGTGACAGTGGATTTTGGGCTTATTATTAGACAGTTGGGGTTGTGTTTAGACCCTTTATTAGATTATGTAGTTCAAGATATTTGCTTTGAGACACACTCTGCATTGTTATTTATATAAGATATATGTTAAAGACTTAATAATCTATTTTTGTTACGGTTGTTGAGTGTTGGCTTGCCTATTAAGCAGATTAGGCACCATCACGATGTTTGGTAGGCTTTTGGATCGTGCCAAGTTGGTATAAGAGCTCAAGGTTCTAAGGTTCTCATATATCACAAGCAAGCCTAGTACAGTCTTGTGAATAGATACAAAGATGCCAGTATCTATGTGCGATAGGCTATACGGCTTTAGGAACTTTCCTTTTTGTGATTCCTTATCGTGCATTGATTCTTGCTTAAAGACTAATCTTTATATTTTACTCTCACATATGGTGAGAATGCCCGCTTCAGCATCGGCTGGTGAGGGAGAGGTAGTACCACCGGCTCTAGCCGGGAAAGGTAGGGGCAGGGCCAAGGCCAGGTCTCCTACCAGAGGTCACACAACCACAACTAGAGGTAGAGAACTTACTGGAGCCTGTGGCCATGCCAGGGCAATTTAACATACCCAAATGTAGATCAGGTGGAGGATCAATTTATATGATGGCCAAGAGGCTATGGCCAGGAGTGGTGGCCAAGATGGTAAGCTTTATTGATGCATTGAGCTAGGTTAAAGTATTTCTAGGGGCCCCAGCCACATCTCAGGATGGTGGGGGGAGCTCAAACCTTTTCCATACTCCGTAGCAAGCGCGAGTGATATTTTAGATGTCGGGATGTTATTATTAGGTAGTCAGCACCCTATTGGAGTAGCTAGACTCGAGGTCATGCGTGGTATGTCAACTGATAAAAAGAGGATGACAAAAATATTTCAAAGGTTACATCCTCCTCACTTTGAGGGTGGTGCTTCATAGGATGTACAAGATGTTCTGGATAGATTTCATCAGATGCTTCACAATTTGGGCTTGATAGAGTCCAATGGGATGGACTTCACTACATTTCTGTTGAATGGGGATACTGGGAGATGGTGGCATACTTATGAGCTCGGAAGGCTAGCAGGTTCGGCACCTCTTACTAGACCCAGGTTTTGCATTTCTTGAGAGGTACATCCAACTCACTAGGAAGGATGAGTTGAGATTCTAGTTTGAGCATCTTCAGTAGGACCGTATGTCAGTACTGAGTATGAGGTGAGATTATCAGAGTTTTCTCATCATGCTGCCTTTTTTATCCCCACCGAGGTATATAAGGTGAGGAGATTAGTTGAGGGTTTGACTTATGGCATCAGGGTTATAATGGCTCGAGAGTTAGAGATCAAGACTACTTTTCACCAGGCCGTATATATAGCTCGGAGGATCGAGCATATTTACAGTAAGGGTAGAGAGGCTATTATAAGGGATAAGAGAACTCATCTGGTAGTTTCAATGTTACCTCATCTGGAGGTAGGGGTCAGTTTGGTAGAGGCCAAGATGGTAGGCCAATTTATTCTACAAAGCATAGAGCTCGTGCTGCGGTGGCTCGATCATCTTTCATCACTCTAGTTCTATCATCTTTTAGTGCAATTCCAGTAAGTTCATACCTTACCCTATCTATTCAGGGTTCATCCCGTGGGTATTCGGGTCATCATGGGCAGTTTCACGTTCAACAGCCTTTGTCGGCTAGGGGTATTTTTGAGTGTAGAGAGTTCGTCCATGTGAGGAAGTATTGACCCAGATTTGGGAGAGGGACAACTCATCAGAGTTCTTAGCTAATGGTTCCCCCACCAGTTAAATCACCCCCTACACAGTCAGCAAGAGGGAGAGGTCATGTAGTTATGGGTCGGCCTAGAGAAGGGGTTCAGGTTGGTGGAGGCTCGACCAATGGCGGTCAGGCCCGTTGCTATGCTCCCTTGGTAGTGGCCTCAGATGACCTGATCGTAGGTATGGTTTCAGTATGTCAAAGAGATGCTTCTTATTTTGTTTGATCTGGGGTCTACTTAGTCATATATGTCATCTTATTTTGCTCCTTATTTAGATATGACCCGTGGTTCCCTTGATATTCTTGTTCTCGCGTCTACACCTACTGGTGATTTTATTATGGTAGATCGTATATTGGATTTATGTGGTTACCATAGGGGGTTATGGGAATAAGGTTGATCTTTTGTTGCTGAAGTGGGTATATTTTGATGTAATTTTAGGTATGGATTGGTCATCTCCGTATCATGTTATTCTTGATTATCACACTAACACGATGACATTGGCTATGCCTATATTACCAAGGACGTAATGAAGGTGTTCTATTTGTCATACCCCTAGTAGGATGATTTTATTTCTGAAGGCTTAGCGGATGGTTGAGAAGGGTTGTTTGGCGTAGCTGGCTTTTGTTAGGGATACTAGTGTTGAGGTTCCTACCATTGATTCAGTCCCTGGGGTCAGGGAGTTTCCAGATGTGTTTCCTACAAACCTACAGGGCATTCCCACGATAGGGATATTGATTTTGGTATTGATTTGGTGTTAGGCACGCAACGTAAATCGATTCCATCATACCATATGAGTTGAAAAAGTTGAAGAGTAGTTGCATGAGTTATTGGATAAGCGATTCATTAGGCTGGGTGTTTCTCCTTAGGGTGCACCATTGTTGTTTGTGAAGAAAAGAGATGGTTCTTCGAGGATATGCATTGATTAAAGACACTTGAACAAGGTCTCTATCAAGAACAAGTATCCAATTCCACGCATTGATGATTTGTTTGATCAGCTTCAGGGCACCAGGGTATTCTCGAAGATAGATTTGAGATCGGATTATCATCAGTTTAAGATTAGGGTTTCGCATCAGTTGAAGATTAGGGATTTTGACATTACTAAGATGTCTTGCATGACTCGTTATGGACATTATGAGTTTTTCATGATGCCTTTGGTTTGACTAATTCTCTAGTAGCTTTCATGCATTTGATGAATAGTGTATTGCAACCATATGTGGATTCTTTTGTCATTGTGTTCATTGATGACATCTTGGTGTAATTCATAGTGGTAAGGATCACGACAACATTTGAGGATTATGCTTCAGGTTTTTAGAGAAAGAAAGTTGGATAATATGTTTTCCAAGTGTAATTTTTGGTTGGATACAGTGGCGTTCTTGGGCTATGAGGTGTCTAGTGATGGTATAAAGGTGGATCCGAAAAAGATTAAGGTTGTTTAGGGTTGTCCTAGACCTTCTACAACTATAGCAATAAGGCATTTCATGGGTTTGGAAGGCTACTGTCGTCGCTTTGTAGAGGGATATTCTTCTTATGCTGCTCCACTAACCAAGTTGACTTAGTACGACTCTTCGCTTAGATGTTCTGGCGAGTGTGAGGAGAGCTTTTAGAAGCTCATTACTGCTTTGACTATAGCTCATATTTTGGTATTGCCCTCAGGATGGATGTATACTGCCTATTGTGATACTTTGTATATCGGCCTTAGTTGTATGTTGATGTAGGACGGTAGGGTGATTGCTTATGTGTCGTGTTAGTTGAAGCCTTATGAGAAGAATTATCTGGTTTATGATTTAGATTTAGTGGCTATTGTGCATGCACTCAAGATTTGGAGGCATTACTTATATGGTGTGTCGTATGAGGTTTACACTGATCATGGGAGTCTTCAGTATTTGTTCAAGTAGAAGGATTTGAATTTGAGGCAGCAGAGGTGGTTGGAGTTGATGTAGGATTATGATATCACTATCTCGTACCATCCCGATAAGGAGAATGTGTTAGCGGATGCTTTGTGTAGGAAGGCGAAGAGTATGGGGAGTTTAGTATTTATTCCAGCTATGGAGAGACCTTTGGTTATGGATGTTCAGGCTTTGGCCAACAAATTTGTGAGATTGGATAGTTTTGAGCCTAGTAGGGTTCTTTGTTGTGTTGTCGCACAACCCTTCTTATTTGAGTGCATTAAGACTCATCAGTATGATAACCCTCATTTGTTAGTCCTTAAGGACATAGTGTTGTGAGGTGGTGCTAAGGAGGTGCTCATTGGAGATGATGGTGTGTTGCGACTTCAGGGTCGGATTTGTGTTCCTTATGTGGATGGTTTGATGGACTTGATTCGTGAGGAGGCTCATAGTTCGGGGTATTCTATTCATCCAAGTTATATGAAAGTGTACATGATTTGAAGTAATATTATTGGTGGCGGATGATGAACAAGGATATTGTTGGACATGTTTTTCGGTGTTTGAATTGTTAGTAGGTCAAGTATGAGCATCAGGAATGAGGTGATTTGACTCAGATATTGGTTATACCGGCGTGGAAGTGGGAGTGCATTACTATGCACGTGATGGTAGGATTTTCATAGACTTTTGAGGATATTTGATGTTGTATGGGTCATTGTGGATAGATTAGCCAAATCTACGCATTTCATTTTAGTGATGACTTCTCACACTTCATAGAACTTAGCTTAGATCTACATCAAAGAGATTGTTCGTTTGCATGGCGTGCCGATTTCTATCATTTTGGATCAGGCACTCAGTTCACATCGCATTTTTGGAGAGTTGTTTAGTGAGAGTTGGGCATGCTGGTGGAGCTGAGCACTGCATTTCACCCTCAGACGGATGGGCAGTCCAAACGGACTATTCAGATCCTTGAGGATATGTTGAGAGCCTGTATTATTGATTTCGGAGGCTAGTGGGATCAATGTTTACCATTAGTGGAGTTTTCATAAAACAACATCTACTAGTGTAGTATCCAAATGGTTGCGAATAAGGCCTTATATGGGAGGTGGTGTCATTCTCTAGTTGGTTGGTTTAAGCCTGGTGATGCTAGGTTATTTGGCACAGATTTGGTTCGTGATGCTTTGAAAAAGGTGATGTTAATTTAGGAGAAGCTTCGTACAATGTAGTCCAGGCAGAAGAGATATTGTGACGGGAAGGTTCGTGATGTGGCTTTCATAGAAGGTGAAAAGGTTCTTCTTAGAGTTTCACCTATGAAGGCCATGATGAGATTTGGGAAGAAGGGCAAGTTGAGCCCTAGGTATATTGGCCCAATTGAGTTTTTAGAGAGAGTTAGTGAGGTGGCGTATACTCTTGCATTTCCACCTAGCTTGTAGGGTGTTCATCTAATTTTTCATGTTTTCATGCTTCAAAAGTATTATGAAGACAAGTTACATATGTTAGATTTCAGTTTAGTGTAGTTGGATGAGAATCTGGCTTAAGAAGAAAAGTCAATGTCCATTTTGGATAGGTAGGTTCAAAAGTTCTCATCAAAAGAGATTGCATCAATGAAGGTTCAGTGAGAGATCAAGATGTCCACGAAGCGACTCTAGAGACTGAGTACGATATTCAGAGAAGGTATCCTCGTCTTTTTGGCATTCTAAGTATGATTCTAAATGCGTTCGAGGACGAATATTTGTATAAGAGGGGTGAATATAATGGCCCAGCCAGTCGATTTGAGTATTTGAGTAATGTTTCCTTATTTATGCTTCTGGTATGGTTGTTAGATGTTTTGCAACTTGTGAGGATTAATGGTTTTGTTTTGGAATAGTTTGAGAGTGAACTGGAACACTTAGTCTCATTTTTGAAACTTAAGTTGCTAGAGCTAACCAATATTTGTCTTTTGCTTAAACCACCCCAGATTGGTACTTTGATCGTTCCAATAAGTTCGTATTGTTATTTTGGACTTGGTTGTATGTTAGGATTTGATTTCGGATGTTCCTAGTGGATTTTGGCTCTATTTGTCACAAGTTGGAAATTCGAAGAATTGGAGAGTTCATAGGATTGACTGGAAGTTAACTTTGATGTTAACGGGTTCCGATTGGTGTTCTAAGACTTTTGATAGGTTTATTTAGTTGATTCGGACTTATATGAAAAGTTTGGTTATGATCTGAAATGTCTAAGTGTGATTCAGACGCATTCCGCAAAGTTGGAATGTTTGCAAGTTAAGAGAAGGATTTTGATCTTTGATTCTTGGTTTTAATGTTGTTTGTGGTGTTTTGAGCCATTGAATAAGTTTGAATTAGGTATATGGACATGTTGGTATGATTGGACAGAGTATGTTTGGATCATTTTCTTCTGGCTTGCAGCTGCCGGTGTTTAAACATGTCGGGGTTGTAGGTTTGACATGTCAAGGATGAAGTATCATTCCATGATCAAACACACTGGGCATGAAACTCTATGATCATATTTATTAAAACATATCACACAATAAGGTGGAGGAGGGTGAGGATCACCAAAGTCCAATTCGGATATTCAACATAGAGATTTTGGGAGTTTGAAGAAAGTGATCGGGTTCTTCTCAAGAGCTTTTCCATGAAGACATTACGTGAATTGTTAATAATGGTAAAGTAGGTGCAGTGCTCATTGGGCCTTATGGAATCTTGAAGTAAATAAGCCAGATAGCTTATAAGTATGATGCCCCGCATCGTTGTCCTCCATGCACCTGGTGCTTCATGTCTCTATGTCAAAGAAGGTAGTCAGAGATCCTTTACCCGTCGTCCTGGTGGAGGCTATTGAAGTTAATGGAGAATTGGCTTATGAGAGGTACCTAATCATCATCCTTGTTAGACAAGTCCGGAAGTTGAGATTGCCTCCATCAAAGTGCTTTGGAGAAACCTATGAGTCGAGGAGGTCACTCGGGAGGCCGAGGGTGTTGTGAAAAGAAAACAGTCTCACTTGTTTGTATAACTAAATGGTTGTGGTTGGAAAAGAAATTCCTATGTGTTACGATTTAAACTTGTACAGATTATGTCGAGATACCACTTTTTGTAATATGTAATGCTTGTAATTTTGAGATTGGTGTTATTGATATATTGTGATGCTTTGTTGAGTTGTGGATATGGTGTTTGGAGTAGTTTTGGTGATTCTCCGACAGGTGGATAGGCCTAAAAATAGGGAAAACTCTTCCGACAATTTTAGAAATTTGGGGATTTAGCCAAATTTCAAGCAATTGGCGTGTGAATAAAGAGCAAAGTCATATTTGGTGTTTTATGGCAGACTCTAACCCTCATTCGGGAACGAGTGATCCTAAGCGGGGGAGGATGTAAGGCCCCGTAAAAGTTCACTAAGGATTTAGGTTTATATGCTGCCAAGGTAAGCTAATGTGACATTGTACGGATTTTTGGATTGTGCAATGCATCATGGAGTTGGTAGAAGAATTTGTAGCAAATGGCGATTCCGTGGTCCATTATGCTACCGTAGATCTGTTCCGCTGACCATAGAATCACCATAGAATGAATCAGAAGCAACTCAAATTTAAAGACCATTTTGTGTCCATTCTTCTAGCCACATATCCACTCTAATACCGCAAAATTGCATCGCGAAATTAACCAGACCCAACCCAGAATTTGAAAACCATGTTGTGGCCATTCTGGTGGCCGCAAATCCATTCTGATATCGCAAATTTGCATCGCAGAATTGACATACCATTTTGTGTCCATTCCGCAGGCCAGAGATTTGTTCTGCTATCACGGAATTGTACCACATAATTAACATCGGGGGTTATTTTTGGAAACTTTCTAATCCGACTCTATTTTGATATAAGGCCTTAGGGGGTCATTTTAGAATTTATAACTTGATGTTTTAGAATAAGGATATCAATTTAGAGAGAGAGGGAGAAGCACTATCAATTATACTCATCCATTCTTGCCCCAGTCTTAAAGAATCAAGGAAGCCATTCACTAGTGTCAGTACTAAGTATGAGGTGAGATTATCAGAGTTTTATCATCATGCTGCTTTTTTTTATCCCCACCGAGGTATATAAGGTTAGGAGATTAGTTAAGGGTTTGACTTATGGCATCAGGGTTGCTATGGCTCGGGAGTTGGAGATCAAGACTACTTTTCACCAGGCCATAGATATAGCTCAGAGGATCGAGCGTATTTGCAGCAAGGGTAGAGAGGCTATTATAAGGGATAAGAGGACTCATCCGGTGATTTCAGTGTTACCTCATCTGGAGGTACGGGTCAGTTTGGTAGAGGCCAAGATGGTAGGCTAGTTTATTCTACATAGCATAAGCTCGTGCTACGGTGGCTCTACCATCTTTAATCACTCTAGTTCCATCATCGTTTAGTGCAGTTCCAGTAAGTTCATACGTTACCCTATATGTTCAGGGTTCATCCAGTGGGTATTCGGGTCATCACGGGCAATTTCACCTTCAACAGCCTCTATGGGCTAGGGGTTACTTTGAGTGTAGAGAGTTCGTCCATGTGAGAAAGTATTGACCCAGGTTTGGGAGAGAGACAACTCATTATAATTCTCAACTAGTGGTTCCCGCACCGGTTGCATCACCCCCTACACAGTCAGCTAAAGGGAGAGGTCATGTAGTTATGGGTCGACTTAGAGAAAGGGGTCAGGTTGGTGGAGGCTCGACCAATGGCGGTCGAGCCCGTTACTATGCTCCCGTGGAAGTGGCCTCAGAAGACGTGATCGTAGGTATGGTTTCAGTATGTCATAAGATGCTTCTATGTTATTTGATCTGGGTCTGCTTATTCATATATGTCATCTTATTTTTCTCCTTATTTAGATATGCCTCAAGGTTCTCTTAATATTCTTGTTCTCGCGTCTACACCTACTGGTGATTTTATTGTGATATATCGTGTATATCGGACTTACGTGTTACTCTAGGGGGTTATGGGAATAAGGTTGATCTTTTGTTGCTGAAAATGGTATATTTTGATATGATTTTAGGTATGGATTGGTTATCTCCGTATCATGTTATTCATGATTATCATGCTAACACCGCGACATTGGCTATGCCTATATTACCAAGGACGTAATAAAGGTGTTCTATTGGTCATACTCCTAGTAGGATGATTTCATTTCTGAAGGCTTAGCGGATGGTTGAGAAGGGGTATTTGGTGTAGGTGCCTTATGTTAGGGATACTAGTGTTGAGGTTCCTACCATTTATTCAGTCCCTGAGGTCAGGGATTTTCGAGATGTGTTTCCTACAAACCTACAGGGCATTCCCGCCGATAGGGATATTGATTTTGGTATTGATTTGGTGCTGGGCACGCAACGTAAATCTATTCCATCATACCATATGGCTTCATCCGAGATGAAAAAGTTAAAGATCAGTTGCAGGAGCTATTGGATAAGTAGTTCATTACACAGAGTGTTTCTCCTTAGGGTGCACCATTGTTGTTTGTGAATAAAAAGGATGGTTCTTTGAGGATGTGCATTGATTACAGGCAGTTGAACAAGGTCACTATCAAGAACAAGTATCCATTTCCTCGCATTGATGATTTGTTTGATCAGCTTCAGGGCACCAGGATATTTTCAAAGATAGATTTGAGATCGTATTATCATCAGTTTAAGATTAGGGTTTCTCATCAGTTGAAGATTAAGGCTTATGACATTACTAAGATGTCTTTCAAGACTCGTTTTGGACATTATGAGTTCTTGGTTATGCCTTTTGGTTTGACTAAAGCTCTAGTAGCTTTCATGCATTTGATGAATAGTGTATTTCAATCATATATGGATTCTTTTGTCATTGTGTTCATTGATGACATCTTGGTATATTTCATAGTGGTGAGGATCAGGGCAGCATTTGGGGATTTTGTTTCGGGTTTTGAGAGAAAGAAAGTTTTATAATATGTTTTCCAAGTGTATATTTTGGTTGGATGCAGTGGCATTCTTGGGCTATGAGGTATCTAGTGATGATATAATGGCGAATCCGAAAAAGATTGAGGTTGTTTAGGGTTGGCCTAGACCTTCTAGAGCTATAGCAATCAGGCATTTCATGGTTTTGGAAGGCTACCGTCGTCGCTTTGTAGAGGGATTTGCATCTATTGCTGCTCCACTACCCAAGTCAACTCAGCACGACGCTCCGCTCAGATGTTCTGGTGAGTTCGAGAAAAGCTTTTAGAAGCTCAAGACTGCTTTGACTACAGCTCGTATTTTGGTATTGCCCTCAGGATCGGGTATGTATACTGTCTATTGTGATATTTCGTATATCGGCCTTAGTTGTGTGTTGATGTAGGACGGTAGGGTGATTGCTTATGTGTCGTGTTACTTGAAGCCCTATGAGAATTATCTGGTTCATGAATTATATTTAGTGGCTACTGTGCATGCACTTAAGATTTGGAGGCATTACTTGTATGGTGTGTCGTATGAGGTTTACACTGATCATGGGAGTCTTCAGTATTTGTTCAAGCAGAAGGATTTGAATTTGAGGCAGCAAATGTGGTTAGAGTTGCTGAAGGATTATGATATCACTATCTCTTACCATCCCGATAAGGCGAATGTGTTAGCAGAATCTTTGTGTAGGAAGGTGGAGAGTATGGGAAGTTTAGCATTTATTCCAGCTCTGGAGAGACCTTTGGTTATGGATGTTCAGGCTTTGCCAACATATTTGTAAGATTGGATAGTTTTGAGCCAAGTAGGGTTCTTTCTTGTGTTGTCGCACAACCGTCCTTATTTGAGCGCATTAAGACTCATCAGTATGATAATCCTCATTTGTTTGTCCTTAAGGACATGGTGTTGTGAGGTGGGGCTAAAGAGGTGGTCATTAGAGATAATGGTGTGTTTCGACTTCAAGGTCGGATCTGTGTTCCTTATGTGGATTGTTTGATGAAGTTGATTCGTGAAGAGGCTCATAGTTTGGGATATTCTATTCATCCAGGTGCAATGAAGACGTACATGATTTGAAGTAATATTATTTGTGGCGGATGATGAACAAGCATATTGTTGGGCATGGTTTGCGGTGTTTGAATTTTCAGCAGGTCAAGTATGAGCATCAGGAATTAGTCGATTTGACTCAGAGATTGGTTATACCAGCGTGGAAGTGGGAGCGCATTACTATGGACATGGTGGTAGGATTTCCATGGACTTTTAAGGATATTTGATTTTGTATGGGTCATTGTGGATAGATTGGGAAAATCTACGCATTTCATTCTAGTGATGACTTCTCACACTTCAGAGAAGTTTGCTCAGATCTACATCAAAGAGATTGTTCGTTTGTATGGTGTGCCAATTTCTATCATTTTGGATTAGGCACTCAGTTCACATCACACTTTTGGAGAGTTTTTCAGTGAGAGTTGGGCACGCTGGTGGAGCTGAGCACTGCATTTCACCCTCAGACGGATGGGCAGTCTAACCTATTCAGATCCTTGAGGATATGTTGAGAGCCTGTATTATTGATTTCGGAGGCTTATGGGATCAATTTTTACCATTAGCGGAGTTTGCATAAAATAACTTCTACTAGTGTAGTATCCAAATAGTTGCGAATAAGGCCCTATATGGGAGGTGGTGTCATTCTCTAGTTGGTTGGTTTAAGCCTAGTGAGGCTAGGTTATTGGGCACATATTTGGTTCATGATGCTTTGGAAAAGGTGAAGTTAATTTAGGAGAAGTTTCATACAGCGAAGTTCGGGCAGAAGAAATATTGTGATGGGAAGGTTCGTGATGTGGCTTTCATAGAAGGTGAAAAGGTTCTTCTTAGAATTTCACCTATGAAGGCCGTGATGAGATTTGGGAAGAAGGGCAAGTTGATCGTTAGGTATATTGGCCTATTTTAGTTTTTAGAGAAAGTTATTGAGGTGGCGTATAGTCTTGCATTTCCACCTAGTTTGCAGGGAGTTCATCCAATTCTTCATGTTTTCATGCTTCAAAAGTATTATGAAGACAAGTCACATATGTTAGATTTCAGTTCAGTGTAGTTGGATGAGAATCTAGCTTATGAAGAAGAGTCAATGTCCATTTTGGATAGGTAGGTTCAAAAGTTCACATCGAAAGAGATTGCATCAATGGAGGTTCGATGAGTGATCAAGATGTCTATGAAGCGACTTGGGACACTGAGTACGATATTCGGAGAAGATATCCTCATCTTTTTGGCATTCTATGTATGATTCTAAACCCGTTCGAGGACGAATATTTGTTTAAGAGTGGTGAATATAATGACCCAGCCAATCGATTTGAGTATTTGAATCATGTTTCCCTATTTATGCTTCTGGTATGATTGTTAGATATTTTGCGACTTGTGGGGATTGATGGTTTTGTTTGGGATGGTTTGAGAGTGAACTGGAACACTTAGTCTCATTTTTGAAGCTTAAGTTGCTAGAGCTAACCAATATTTGTATTTTGCTTAAACAACCTCTGATTGGTACTTTGATCATTTCAATAAGTTCGTATAGTTATTTTGGACTTGGTTGTATGTTAGGATTTGATTTCGGATGTTCCTAGTGGATTTTGGCTCTATTTGGCAAAAGTTAGAAATTTGAAGAATTGGAGAGTTCATAGGATTGACTGGAAGTTAACTTTGATGTTAACGGGTTCCGATTGGTATTCTAAGACTTTTGGTAGGTTCATTTAGTTGATTCGGACTTATGTGAAACGTTTGGTTGTGATCCAAAATGTCTAAGTGTGATTCAAATGCATTCCACAAAGTTGGAACGTTTGCAAGTTAAGAGAAGGATTTTGATCTTTGATTCTTGGTTTTAATGTTGTTTGTGGTGTTTCGAGCTATTGAATAAGTTTGAATTAGGTATATGGACATGTTGGTATGATTGGACAGGGTATTTTCAGATCATTTTCTTCTGGTTTGCAGTTGCTGGTGTTCGGTGTTCATCACGTTCGCGAGGGGTGACTTGCTTCACGATGAAGGATTTTGGGTTGGGGACAATTTGTTCTTTGCGTTCGCGGAGGAAGAGCCGCGTTCGCATGGAAGAGCTGGTCTAGAGGCTTTGATCTTCGCATTCACGAAGGAACAGGTCGCGTTCGTAAAGGGGTGAGGCTGATGGCTTTCATGTACGTGAGCCTCTTGTCGCATTCGCTAAGGAGGATTGTATGGTTGTGGCATTTTTTGCTTCGCAAATGTGAGGCATGGGTCACATCCGCGAAGGTGAGTATTGGGCATGCTATTTTAAGTTGTTATTTCAGGAGGAGATTTTGAAGAGGGATTTCTCTACTATATTGGAGGTAAGTAATATTCACTTGAATTTGGTATATATCTTGATTTCCCATTGATTTCTACACCTAAAACACGAAACTTTAGAGAGAAATCTGGGGAATTAATCTACAACTTAATAGGTTGTCTTTTGGGGATTTGAGGGTCCATTTGGACTCAGATTTGGAATCGAATTATATATTTTGGACTCGTGGGGTTATGGGTAAACGGGATCTACCCCTAAACTCAGGTTTTGACCATGTGGAGCATGGTTGACTTTGTCGACGTTTAGTGATTTGATTAAGGATTGATGCTTTATTATGTTGGGATTGATTCCTACAGTTTTGTTTGACGTTATTTATTTATATTTGATTAGATTCGAGTCGTTAGGAGTTTGATTTAATTTGAAGGGCGGTGGTTGATTGATTCAAGCTTATCAGGTGGAGGTAAGTCTCTTGTCTATTCTTGTAAGAAAGAATTCTCCATAGGTGATCTATTTGCTACTTGTTGCTTGATTTAGAAGCCACGTATATGCAAGGTGACGAGCATATACATGTCGCTAGTTTTGACCATATCTGATAGAGTTTGGCCTAAGAGATGCCTTGTTTGGATATTTGAAATTATTGTCCATGTTCCTCTGATTCTATGACTACATTATGACTCAACATTATGTCTTAGAAGCATGAGTAACGTTATGATTTGTTGAATTGGGGCATAAACGATTATTTTGCCATGTTGAGCTTATTTATTAATCCGTAGTCATACACTTATCTTATTTGCTTCATGATTTGGTAGTTATATGGCTTTATTTACTCATGATAAATGATTTGATTAAGAATTATACTTGTTGAACTAGCTTGTTAAACCATTGTGATAAATTAAATTACATGATTATCCCACCAGTAGAAATTCGGCCAAAGCCGACTGACTTCAGACGGTTTGAAAACACCGACCGATTTCGGTTGGTAATTTTATACTTTTAATAAAACCGACCGAAATCGGTCGGTTATTTTCGCACGAAATGCAATTAAAGAGTACAAATAAAATAAAATATAGTCTTAAACCAAAATGTACCAATTGTCTAGTGGTTGAATAGTATCCTACTACAGTACAGACCCCGATTCGATTCCCATACAGTGCATGTTTTAATGGCATAATTAAAATACCGACTGACTTCAGACGGTTTGTTCGGCAGATTCTTTCTTTTTTGGTCGCTTGTGAAATTTATTGACCAACTGAAATCGGTCAGAAATTGAGACCGACTTCGGTTGCTATTTATTATCGACCAGCCTAATTTCGACAAATTAAAGTCGGTCAGCAATCAGTCGATTTTTTTAGTTTTTCGACCGATTTCGGTCGGTATTTCTGGACAGCTTTAGGCAGTTTTCTAGTAGTGGCCATAGCCATCTTTTAGCCATATGAGCTTTTATTCACATCTTTATTGTTATGTCTGGTGGTTCTTTTTTGTATTATTTCATATACAAGTGCATGACTTGAAGAGTTGGATATTGTAAAAAGTTGTGGATTTTGGCACTACGGACACTATGAGTGATATTGATTATTGGTTATTGATCATTGAGTGTTAAATGATCAATGCTTAGATATATATATCCGTCCCTCCAGAGTCAGATGATTAACCATGTTACTTTAGGCCATGTGAGCGTAGACACCCAGATTTTGGTGCTTGGTTGGACACGTGGCCTGTGTCAGGCACATGAATGTTGTGATGTGAGGTGTTGAGAAGGGATCCCGAGCATGCATTCGTATATATTATGGACTCGTGCAGTAAACTTTATATTGGTATTAGCTTATATACATCATGCTTTTGTTTGAAAATTGAAATGCTTGTTGTCTGATTCGATCTCTTTATCTGCAAAGCATGTCTAAATTCTACTTGTATAGTATTTCTGGCTTTCGTACCTATCTGACGATATCATGCTTTGTTTCGTACAATATTTATGTTTTCACTTAATTATGGAATGGTTAGTAAGTGTCGATGTCGATCCCTCACTACTACTTCTTCGAGTCTAGACTTGGTACTTACTGAGTACCGCGATTTTGTACTCATAGTACAATTCTGCAAATTGTTGTATAGATTCCGAGGTAGGTACTAGTCGTACTCATACAACTGAGTAGGAGTATTTGTTGGAGACTTCGTGATGAGGTGCTTTACTTGATCCGATCTACATCACATGGATTCCACTTTCCCGGCTTATCTATCTCTATCTTTGTATTCTCTTTCCAAAAAGATATTATTGTTCAGGTGAGACTATTTATTCTTATTAGATGCCTGGAGTGATGTGACACCGGGTTTTGAGTGTATTATTAGACAGATGTGGTTGGGTTTAGACCCTGTCTTGGTATATAGTTCATGATATTGGATTTGAGACTTTCTCTGTGTTGTTATTTATATCAAAAATATGTTCAAGACTTAATAATCAGTTTCTTTTATTGTTGTTGAGTGTTAGCTTGCCTAGCAAGCAGGTTAGGCATCATCACGGCCTTAGGTAGGATTTTGGGTCGTGAAATAAAGTCCAGGTCTCATTTTGTGCAGTGCTTCTAATTAAACTGTGACGACTCGGCCAGTCATTTTGAGAGTTATAGCCCCAATCCCTTATTAAATTCTTCTCCCATATCTATTTCTGCTATTCTGACTTGCCAGGAGGTTTCGTTTTAGTTTTTGGAGTGTTTTGGGACACTTAGTCCCTAAATAGAGATTTAAGCTATATGATTTGGATCGTAGTCGGAACTATGTGAAGACGACTCCGAAATGGAGTTTCGTCGGTTCTGTTAGCTCCGTTAGGTAATTTTGGAATTACGGCGTGTCCGGATAGTGTTTTGGAGGTCTGTATCTCATTTAGGCATGAAATGGCGAAAGTCGATGTTTTGAAGATTTGGACCGGTGGGGAATTTTGATACCGGGGTTGGATTCCGATTCCAAAAGTTGGAATAGGTCCGTAGGGTTAAATATGACCTGTGTGAAACAATTGGGGTCAATCGGACGTGGTTTGGGTGGTTTCGGCATCGGTTGTTGGATTTGAAAGTTTCAAGTTCTTTAAGTTTGAATTGGAGGGTGATTCGTGATTTTACCATTGTGTGATGTGGTTTGAGGGCTCGACTAAGTTTGTATGGTATTTTAGGATTGGTTGGTATATTTAGTTGAGGTATCAGGGGTCTCGGGTGAGTTTCGGATGCTTAACGGATCACTTTTGGACTTTGGAAGATAGTAGATTTTCTGGTGTTTTGTTGCAGACATTTCTTCATCGCGTTCGCAAGAGAGGTCTCACGATCGCGTAGGGCATCTGGGAGGCCAACTCAAGTTTGTTTTTCGCGTTCGTGCAAAGGATCCCACGTTCGTGAAGGTATGGTCAGTGGAAGCATCGCGAACACGAAGAGTGGAACGCGTTCTCGTAGAGGAAGTGAGGCAGCTGGGGACCCCAGTCATTTGGTCTACACGTTCGCGTAGTGGGTATCGCGTTCGCGAAGGACCAGAAAGTGAAAGGTACACGTTCGCGAGAGGTCACTCGCATTCACGAAAGAGGAGATTTGGACAGTGGAATCTTTCTTATACGCGAACGCGAGATAGTGGCTGCGTTCGCGAAGAAGGGAACACTTGGGTAGATTTAAAAGTTCAAAATCGAGGGTTTATGTCATTTTTCACCATTTGGACTTGAGAGCTCGGAATTAGGCAATATTTGGAGGGATTTTCACGTGGGTGTTTGGGTTAAGTGATTCTTACCTAGTTTTGGTTAATTCCCATGATTATATCTTTAATTTCATCATTTAATTAGTGATTTGGGGTAGAAAATTGGGGAAAATTTGAGAAACGTTCTTAGGCCGAACTTTGGGATTTTGATCGAGATTTTGGTATCGAATTTGAGTAATTTTGGTATGATTGAACTCATCAGTGAATGGGTGTTCATAGTTTGTGACTTTTACCCGATTCCGAGACGTGAGCCCGGGGAGACTTTTTGGGGCGATTTTCCAATTCCTTGCATTAGCTTTGATTTCAGTAGCTAGATTAGTTCCTTGTAGTTATATTTATGATATGTAATTGATTTGGGCTAGATTTGGGCCATTCGGAGTCGGATTTTCGTGGAAATTGCATTGTTACGGATTGATTGAGCTTGGTTTGAGGTAAGTGGCTTGCCTAACCTTGTGGGGGGGAAATCCCCTTAGGATTTGGTGTTGTTATGATATGCGAGCACCGTGTACATGAGATGACGAGTGCGTACACGTGCTATTTGTGGAAAAAACTGATTTTTACCGAGTAATAGCCTGCTTTCATCTTACCTGAGTATACTAGCATGTGTAGTTATCCTTTTAGCCTAGAATAGCATGTCTACGTGTCATAATTGCCTATTTGAACTCTCTGCAGCATGTTTAGAAGAATCCAGCTTCTTTCTTAACTTGTACTTGGTCTAAATTATAGGTTTCATACTGTAACTGTTATATTCATTTTTTTGAGCTGCGTATTTACATTGGGACTACGGGACGGCATCCCGGGATATCCCCCTGCATATTTACTTTTGAGACAACGAGGCGGTTCCTCGGGAGTTCTCCCTGCATATTTACTTTTGAGACTATAAGGCGGTACCTCGTGAGATCTCCTTGCACTTTTATTTTTTGGACTACGAGACGGTATCTCGGGAGATCCCCTGCTGTTTATCCTTGTGTTCTGTGTTGCTACTTTGCTATGTTCTTTTTGTTTAAATTCCAGTCTATTATTATATTGTCATACTCTCTTGCTTATTTATTATATACCAGTAGGGCCTTGACCTGACCTCGTCACTAACCAACCGAGGTTAGGCTTAGCAGTTACTGGGTACCGCTGTGGTATAGTCACGTCCTTTCCTGTATATGGTTTTTGTGTGCACATCTAGGTTCCTTTTACCCATCCTTAGTTGCAGTCGTTGCTGTTTTTGGAGAACTTAAAGGTACATCTGCCCACGCCGCAGATCCTCGGAATCCCCCTCTATACCCCTTATGTTGATTATTCTCTTCTTTCTATAGACACTGATGTATAGAACAGTTAGAACGTCGTAGAAGCTTTTGACTTACGGTGTTCCGGGTCTTGGGAGTGTTATGTATATTTCGAGAGTTGATTATTGTATATGCTGAGCGGCATCTCAATTGCATATTAAAATATCTATTACTGTTAGTTTGTTAAATTTTCATGTTTTTCATTTCATTTCCGCAAGTGTTAGGCTTACCTAGTCGTAGAGACTAGGTGGCATCACGACGATTCATGGAGGGAGAATTTTGTTCATGACAAGTTGGTATCAGAGCTCTAGGTTCATACGTGTCATGAGTCGCAAGCCGGTTTATTAGAGTCTCGCGGATCAGTACGAAGACGTCTGTACTTATCTTCGGGAGGCTATGGAACTGTTAGGAACAATCTTACTTCTTTTGATTCCTTGTCGTGCGAGTTATTGGCATCAAATTCTAAATATTCTCTATTCTATTCTTTCTCACAGATGGTGAGAACCCGTACTGGAGGGTCTGATGACCAGGCACCCGCACCCCCTACAAGAACCGCTAGAGGCCGGGGTAGAGTACGGCCCCGCGGTGCAGCCAGAGCATCCGCGCAAGATGCGATAGAGAAGCCCCCGGCAGTTCCAGCTGGAGGGCAGGCACCGGAGATTCATATTGCTTCACCAGCCCTCCAGGAGACTCTAGACCAGTTCATGAGCATGTTCAGCACCTTAGCTCAGGCTAGATTGATTCCATTAGCTCCCGACACATCTCAGGCCAGGAGAGGGGCACAGACTCCCGCAACCCGTACTCCTGAGCTGAGGGTCCAAGTTGATCAGTCCTTAGAGTTCATTCCTATGCCGCCGATAGCCCCGATTCAACATGAGACTGGGACGACCGCTTTTGAGCCGGAGCAGCTCAGACTTGAGAGGTACAAGAAGTACCACCCACCTACCTTCGGCGGATTGGCTACAGTTGATGCTCAGGGTTTTCTAGATGAGTGTCATCGTATTTTTCGTACTATGGGCGTAGCGGAGACGAGTGGGGTTTCTTTTACCACCTTTCAACTTAGAGGAGCAGCCTCTCAGTGGTGGCGTGGTTATGAGGTGAGTAGTCTGGATGAGGCAGCTTCACTTACATGGACTCAGTTCTCGGACATACTTTTGATAGAGTATGTCCCTCATAGCCTCAGGGACTCATTATGTGCGGAGTTTGAGCACCTGCGCCAGGGTGCTATGACTGTGTCAGAGTATACAGTCTACTTCGGTGATATGGCCCGACATGTACCGGCCTTGGTTGCCATAGTTTGAGAGAGAGTTCGTCGGTTTATTGAGGGACTCCACCCCAGTATCAGGGTTGGTATGGTCAGGGAGCTGGAGATGGATATTCCTTACCGGCAGGTTGTGAGTATTGCTAGGAGATTAGAGGGCATGTTTTCCCGGGATCGAGAGGAAAGAGAGGCCAAGAGGTCTCGAGAGACTGGTTCTTATTCTAGAGTTCGTGACCCAGCAGCTTGCCATGGTAGGGGTCATATGAGTCACCCCATTCATTCAGCTCTTCCAGACACCATTGGTGTTCCAACCCCTTCTAGGCCCCAGGAGCCTTATTATGCACCGCCAGTATCTAGTGTGCCTCCTGCTCGGGGTGCTTTTAGTGGCCAGTCCAGCAGACCTGGCCTGAGTCAGTCGTAGTAGCCATGCCCTCCAAGGGGTTGTTTTGAGTGTGGAGACACCCACCATATGGTGAGGAATTGCCCCAGACTTAGGAGGGTTGCACCTCCACAGACTTCTCAGCCACCACATGCTCCACCGGATCTCATGCTATGATTCCAGCACCAGCTACCGCCCCACCCACTCAGCCAGCTCGTGGTGGAGGTCGGGGAGGTCGAGGTCGCCCTAGAGGTGGAGGCCAGGCCAGGTATTATGCTCTTCCGGCTCGTACAGAGGCAGTTGCTTCTGACTTTGTCATTACAGGTATTGTTCCAGTCTGTTATAGAGATGCGTCGGTATTATTTGACCCAGGCTCTACGTATTCATATGTGTTCTCTTACTTTGCCCCAAATTTGGGAATATCTCGGGATTCATTGTGTTCCCCTATTTATGTGTCTATTCCTGTGGGAGAGTATCTTATTATGGACCGCGTGTATCGGTCATGTTTGATTGCTCTTAGTGGTTTAGAGACCAGAGCTAGTTTATTATTACTCAACATGGTAGATTTTGATGTTATCTTAGGCATGGACGGGTTGTCGCCCCATTATGCTATTCTTGATTGTCACGCTAAGACTATGATACTGGCTATGCCAGGTTTACCGTGATTAGAGTGGAGAGGTACCTTAGAGTATACTCCTAGCCGAATCATTTCCTTTCTTAAAGCTCAATAAGTGGTTGAGAGAGGGTGTGACGCGTATCTAGCTTATGTGAGAGATATCAGTATGGATACCCCTACAGTTGAGTTAGTTCCAGTAGTAAGGCACTATCTAGATGTGTTTCTAGCTGATATTCTGGGCATGCCGTCCGACAGAGATATTGATTTTGGCATTGATTTGTTGTCGGGCACTCAGCCCATCTCTATTCCTCCATATCATATGGCTCCTCCTGAATTGAAGGAGTTGAAGGAGCAGTTACAGAAGTTGCTTGATAAGGGCTTCATTCGGTCTAGTGTGTCACCTAGGGGTGCTCTTGTCTTGTTTGTGAAGAAAAAGGATGGTTCTATGCTTATGTGTATTGATTATCGCCATCTGAACAAAGTTACAGTGAAGAACATGTATCCATTGCCTCATATTGATGACTTATTTGATCAGTTACAGGTTGCCAGAGTATTCTCCAAGATTGACTTATGTTCAGGCTATCATCAGTTAAAGATTCAGGAGCAAGATATCCCGAAGACTACCTTGAGAACTCGGTATGGTCACTATGATATTCTTGTTATGTCTTGTGGGCTGACTAATGCCCCAACAGCCTTTATGCACTTGATGCATAGTGTGTTCCAGCCTTATCTCGACTCCTTTGTCATTGTGTTTATTGACGACATTCTGGTGTACTCTCATACTCGGGAGGATCACGACCAGCACCTGAGGACTGTGCTTCAGACTTTGAGAGAAAACAAGTTGTATGAGAAATTTTCTAAGTGTGAGTTTTGGCTAGACTCTGTGGCATTTTTGGGCCATGTAGTATCGAGTTATGCGATCAAGGTGGATCCAAAGAAGGTGGAAACAGTGCAGAGTTGGCCTAGACCTTCATCGGCTATGGAGATCCGTAGTTTTCTTGGGGTGGGCGGGGTATTAATCTCATTTTGTTAATAGATTCTTATCTACTGTAGCACCTATGACCAGGCTGACCCAAAAGGGTGCTCCGTTCAGGTGGATAGAGGAGTGTGAGGAGAGCTTCCAAAAGCACAAGACGGCTTTGACTACCTCCCCAATATTGGTATTGCCTATAGGTTTGGAGTCTTATACTGTACATTGTGATGCGTCGCGGATTGGTCACGACGTGGTGTTGATGCAGGACGGTAGGGTGATTGCCTATGCGTCCAGACAGCTGATGGTGCATGAAAAGAACTATCTTGTCCACGACCTTGAGTTAGCAGCTATTGTTCATGCTTTGAAGATTTGGAGGCACTATTTGTATGGTGTCCCTTATGAGATTTACATCGATCATTAGAGTTTGCAGCATCTGTTCAAGCAAAAGGATCTTAACTTGCATCAGCGACCGGGTGGGTTGATTCAGAAGTTAGAGATTCTGGAGTGGAAATGGGAGTGGATCACTATGGATTTCATTGTTGGACTCCCACAGACTCAGAGGAGGTTTGATGCAGTTTGGGTGATTGTGGATAGGGTGACCAAGTCAGCTCATTTCATTCCTGTGATGACTACTTATTTTTTCGAGCAGCTGGCTCGAATTTACATCTGCAAGATCATCAAGATTCATGGTGTACTGGTATCTATCATCTCTGACCGGGGTACATAGTTTACATCACGGTTCTGGAGGGCTGTACAGCAGGAGCTGGGTACTCGGGTTGAGTTGAGCACAACATTTCACCCTCAGACGGACGGACAGTCCGAGCGCACTATTCAGATATAGAGGATATGCTACGCGCTTGTGTGATAGATTTTTGGGGTGCTTGGGATTATTTCTTTCCACTTGTGGAGTTTTCCTATAACGACAGTTATCAGTCTAGCATTCAGATGGCACCGTATAAGGCTCTGTATAGTAGGCGGTGTCGGTCTCTAGTGGGTTAGTTCGAGCCGGGCGAGGCTAGATTATTGGGTACAGACTTGGTTCAGGATGCCCTGGATAAGTTGAAAGTGATTCAGGATCGACTTCGCATAGCCCAGTCGAGACAAAAGATCTATGCAGATCGGAAGGTCCGCGATGTTGCATTCATGGTTGTGGAGCGGGTCATGCTCCGGGTTTCGCCTATGAAGGGCGTTATGAGGTTCGGAAAGAAGGGCAAGCTAAGCCCACGGTTTATTGGCCCATTTGAGGTGTTGCGGCGTGTTGGGGAGGTTACTTATGAGCTTGCCTTGCCTCCCAGTCTAGTAGGAGTCCATCCGGTATTCTACGTTTCTATGCTCCGAAAGTATCACGGCGATCCGGCATATGTATTGGATTTCAGCTCAGTCCAGTTAGACAAGGATCTATCTTACGTTGAGGAGCCAGTGGCTATTTTGCACAGGCAGGTTCGAAAGCTGAGGTCAAGCAACATTGCTTTTGTGAAGGTTCAGTGGAGGGGTCAGCCGGTCGAGGAGGCGACTTGGGAGACCGAGCATGTTATGCGCAGCCATTATCCTCATCTTATCACCACTTCAGGTATGTCTTTATGCTCGTTTGAGGATGAATGATTATTTTAAGAGGGGAAGGATGTAACGACCCGGCAGGTCGTTTTGAAAGTTATAGCCTCGATCGCTTATTAACTGCTTCTCCTATATCTATTTCTGCTATTGTGACTTGCCGGGAGGTTTTCTTTTGGTTTTTGGAGTGTTTTGGAACACTTAGTCCCTAAATGGAGATTTAAGCCTTATGTTTTGGACTGTGGTCAAAACTATGTAAAGACGACTCCAAAATGGAGTTCCGTCGGTTCTGTTAGCTCCCGTAGGTGATTTTGGACTTAGGGGCATATCTGGACAGTGTTTTGGAGGTCTATAGCTCATTTAGACTTGAAATTGTGAAAGTCGAAGTTTTAGAGATTTGGATCGGTAGTGGAATTTTGATACCGGGGTCGGATTCCGATTACGGAAGTTGGAATAGGACCGTAGGCTTGAATATGACCCGTGTACAACATTTGGGGTCAATCGGACATGGTTTGGTTGGTTTCGGCATCGGTTGTCGGATTTGGAAGTTTCAAGTTCTTTAAGTTTCAATTGGAGGGCGATTCGTGATTTTAGCATTGTGTGATGTGGTTTGAGGACTCGACTAAGTTCTTATGGTATTTTAGAATTATTTGGTATGTTTGGTTGAGGTCTCGAGGGCCTCGGGTGAGTTTCGGATGCTTAACGGATCACTTTTGGACTTTGGAAGATAGTAGATTTTCTGGTGTTTTATTGCAGACGTTGCTTCATCCTGTTAGCGAGAGTGGTCTCGCGATCACGTAGGGCATCTGGGAGGCCAGCTCAAGTTTGTTCTTCGCGTTCGCAAAAAGTATCCCGCGTTCTCGAAGGTATGGTCAGTTGAATCATCGCGAACGCGAAGAGTGGAACGCATTCGCGTAGAGTAAGTAAGGCAGCTAGGGACCCCAATCATTTGGTCTACGCGTAGTGGGTATCGCGTTCGTGAAGAACCAGAAAGTGAAAGGTACGCATTCGCGAGAGGTCCCTCACGTTCGCGAAGAAGGAAATTTGGTCAGTAGAATTTTTGTCAGATGCGAACACGAGATAGTGGCCGTGTTCGCGAAGAAGGGAACACCTGGGCAGATTTAAAAGTTCAAAATCGAGGGTTTATGTCATTTTCACCATTTAGACATGAGAGCTCAAAATTAGGCGATTTATTGAGAGATTTTCACGTGGGTATTTGGGGTAAGTGATTCTTACCTAGTTTTGGTTAATTCCCATGATTATGTCTTTAATTTTATCATTTAATTAGTGATTTGGGGTGGAAAATAGGGGAAAATTTGAGAAAAGTTCTTAGGCCGAACTTTGGGATTTTGATCGAGATTTTGGTATTGGATTTAAATAATTTTTGTATGAGTGAATTCATGAGTGAATGGGTGTTCATATTTTGTGTCTTTTACCATATTTCGAGATGTGGGCTCGGGGAGACGTTTTGGGGCGATTTTCTAATTTCTTGCTTTAACTTTGATTTAAGTAGCTAGATTAGTTCCTTGTAGTTATATTTATGATATGTAATTGATTTTGGCAAGATTTGGGCCATTCGGAGTCAGATTTTTGTGGAAATAGCATTGTTACGGATTGATTGAGCTTGCTTTGAGGTAAGTGGCTTGCCTAACCTTTTGTGGGAGAAATCCCCTTAGGATTTGGTGTTGTTATGATATGTGAGCGCCATGTACGCGGGGTGACGACTGTGTACACAGGCTATTTGTCGAAAAACTTGATTTTTACCGAGTAATAGCCTGTTTTCATCTTATCTGAGCATACTAGCATGTGTAGTTATCATGTTAGCCTACAATAGCATGTCTACGTGCCCTAATTGCCTATTTGAACTCTTTGCAGCATGTTTAGAAGAATCCTACTTCTTTCTTGACTTGTACTTAGTCTAAATTATATGCTTCATGTTATAATTGTTATATTCATTTATTTGAGCTTTGTATTTACTTTGAGACTACGGGACGGTATCCCGGGAGCTCCCCCTGCATATTTACTTTTGAGACTACGAGGCGGTTCCTCGGGAGTTCTCCCTGTACATTTACTTTTGAGACTATAAGGCGGTTTCTCAGGAGTTCTCCCTGCATATTTACTTTTTAGACTACGAGGCGGTACCTCGGGAGATCTCCTTGCCCTTTTATTTTTGGGACTACGAGACGGTATCTCGGGAGATCCCCTGTTGTTATCCTTGTGTTCTGCATTGCTACTTTGCTATGTTCTTTTTGTTTAAATTCTAGTCTATTATTAAATTGTTATACTCTCTAGCTTATTTATTATATAGCAGTAGGTCCTTGACCCGACCTCGTCACTACCAGGCCGAGGTTAGGCTTGGCACTTACTGGGTACCTCTGTGGTGTATACACGCCCTTTCCTGCACATGTTTTTCATGTGCAGATACAGGTTCCTTTTACCAGCCTCTTCCTTAGTTGCATTCGCTGTTGTTTTCGGAGAACTTCAAGGTACATCTGCCCACGCCGCAGATCCTCGGAGTCCCC
>AWOL01S0001725.1:84449-108475 GCA_000715115.1 Nicotiana otophora
CATGTTGATTCTTCTCTTATTTCTATAGACATTGATGTATAGAACAGTTAGAACTTCATAGAAGCTCGTGACTTACAGTGTTCCGGGTCTTGGGAGTGTTATGTATATTTCGAGAGTTGATTATTGTATATGCCGAGCGGTATCTCAATTACTTATTAAAATATATGTTACTTTTAGTTTGTTAAATTTTCATGTTTTTCGTTTCATTTCCGCAAGTGTTAGGCTTACCTAATCATAGGGACTAGGTGCCGTCACGGCTATTCATGGAGGGAGAATTGGGGTCGTGACATAAACATGCATAGCTTTAATCTAGTGAGGAGTGTCAGGGGCTTCTTGTATGGACTTGGGTTCAAGTGACAGGGTGTTGGCATTAGCTGCAGATATTGAGGTGTGAGTTATAGGCAGATACACAACTTTGAGCTTAATTACCACTGGATGGCTTTAAGAGCTAGTTGAGGACTTTGGGTGATCAACACCATGTACTAATATAAGCACCTAGGCATGATCATGAAAGAACTATGACAAATCAACTTCAAGTTGAAGTCCTCTTGGTTCTTCCACATTGATATGTCTAGGTTGATGATCATCAACGTGCTGTATTTGCATTTGATTTGAGATTTGTTATAATTCTTGTTCTTCATTTAAGTCATCTGAGTTTGAGTTTGAGTTCAACTCCTGAACCTCATCTAGCTCATATGAACTTTGGTCCTGCTATTGTTGTGACTTCTGCACTCCATCCGAAACATAGTCATGCAGAGTGTCTGGTTCATACTGAGTGTCTTGAGGTGCTTCAGAGACACGATCATCATCTTCTAGAACTTCCCCTGAAGCCCCAAGTAGATCTACAAGAGTGTAATTTGGTGAGATAACATCTCTAGTAGTATTAGCTTCATCTTGATTCTAAGAAGAACTCAGAAAATATGTCCAGATGGCTAGAGTCTGCAAGAGTGTTGTTACTTTTATTTTCCTGCACATAAGGAAGAGTTAGTACATCAAATACAACAAGTCTAGATACGAACACCTTAGTACATCAAATACAACAAGTCTAGATACGAACACCCTCCTAGTAGGTGGAGGATAACACCTATATTCTTTGTGTAGATTATTGTAGCCAATGAAGGCACAGAGATATGTCTTTAGAGAGAACTTATTCTTTCCCATGTTATAAGAAAAACACCTACATCCAAAACCCTTTAAGCTATTATAGTGAGGATATGCCCCATGTAGTGTATGAAATGGTATTTTCTTCTTAGGATTAAAGACGACAGCCTATTTATTAGGGATACAGAGGTATAAAATGCCTCAGTGCACATGAACAAAAGCAATTTAGCATGAAAGAGCAATGTTGTCAACGATTCTTTTCTGTAATGCCATTTTTCTTTAGGGTGTTGGGGCAAGAAATATGCATTACAATACTACAATTTTCAAAATACTAAACAAATTCTGAGTTTGAAAATTCACCACGTCCATCACATTGGAAAACTTTGATACATTTTGGAAATTATTTATGAACCATTTTCTGAAATATAACAAACACCTCAAAGAAGTCATATTTCCTTTTTAATGGATATAACCATGTCTATCTAATGTGATCATCAAAAAATAATGCATAATGTTGCATATGTTGTGAATATTTAACAGGAGCAAGACACCATAAGTAACAATGAATTTTCAAAAAGGGTTTGTTCTCAACCTTATTTATCACTTCAAAAGGTAACTTACAACCTTTTACGATTTGACAACTAATACAAACTGTAGGAGTTTTATTCTAACATGTGATATTGATACACTTATTGCTACTAAGAACTTCTAAATACCTTGAATTTGGATGCTCAAGTTTAGCATGCAAACTATCACTAGAACTCCTTCTTATCTGTGTTGCAGCCAAGGCAAGTAGGTTGTCAATCTTCAAGGTATAAATTCCTCCTCTATTAGCTGCCCCCACCGGCTGCTTCCCAATTATCTATTCCTTTACGATAAAATATAATTCATCAAACTCAATAGTATAAGAATTGTCCTTAGCTATCTTACTCATTGATAGCAGATTCTTTTTCAGTTTAGGAACTACCAGAACTTCACTCATTTTTAAACCAAAGGCTACTTTCATTCCAGTGTGTGTGATTTTTAGTTCATTACCATTTCCCACTATAATTTTATCACTTCCTTTATACGGTTTGAGGTTAGGAAGATTACATGTTGAACTAGGCATGTGCGTGCTTTCTCCTGAGTCCATATACATGGCATTGTCCTGACCATTTTGATTGTTCAGATTGACTGTGGCTAGAGCCTGAGGCAGATCTTCTAGTACCTAGTAGGAGAAGTCCCATATATAGGAGCATTGTGGCGCAGTGTGGTTATTCCTACCACAAATCTGACATGCTAATAATCCTTCCTTTCCCTTAGAAAAATCATTAGTTCCCTGATTATTCTGGTTTCTTCCCCTTTGAGATATAATTCATGTTACCTCTCTTATGTGAGAAGTTTCCTCTACCTTTGTTGTTATATGTCCTTTGTGCTGCAAAGACCATATTATGATTCACCTATTGTGAATTTTCTCAATCAGCTTCCCTTAAATCAAAACCTCTCAAGGCAATAACCAATAGACTAATTATTTGATAAGGTGCCTTGACATACATGATAATTCTTAAGATCTTTAATTTGACGTCTAATCCTCCAAAAAAATTGATCATCAAGGGTATTCTTGAACTCTTTCAAGTAATCATCAGAAGTTTTGTTGCGATGTTTGATTGTCTGAAGTTGTTGTTTCAGCTGGAATTCATTATGTTTTGTGGCATGCAGATAGTTTTCCTCCGGGAATTCTCATATCTCATTGACAATGTGCATCCCACGATGAGATACATACACTCTTTTGATATTGTACCAAATATCTAACTCTTAAGAAGCTCATTTTCTCATCCCAATATTCAGCATCACTCCTCTTGTCACTGAATTTGTCACCACTCTTATCACTACTTTTATCACTGCTTTCACTTGTTCCCTCACTGCTTAACTCCTTTGTTGTATCCTCAATGATATAAGTCAATGTCATGACTTGGACAAGTTGCAATATTTGTGTTCTCCAAATCAAATAGCTCCATGGCTAAAGTTTTATAGAACATGATGCAATGAGATGTTGTAGTGAGGCTGTTGAAGGTGTGTTTTAGGTTATATAAAAGGATTGATGTTTCAAGCAATATAAAAGGATTGTGTTTTATACATCAATACCACACAAGAGGGGGGTCGGTTTATGTGGTACCCAAGTTTTTCGTGCATTAGGTTATTGAAGGACCTAGTTATTCGATGTGTTTCTTAGGCTATAATTGCGAATAAAGTAATGCAGAATATAAAGAACACAATAATTTTATGTGAAAAACACCTGACTCAAAAAGGTGCAAAAACTATGACCTACTTCGTAGTAGGATTTTCCCTAGATATTTCACTAAAATCATAGCCAAAACATAGTTTACAAGCTCTTGCAAACCTAAGAATTAAACTCTAATGCTTATTGTTTTAATCTGGAGGGTGTTGCGACTATTTCAAGTTAACTCTAACTTGAATTTAACAACTCAAATATAAATTACAATTGCTTCTAATGAAAGTTAAAAGGTACAGTTCAAAACATCTACTACATTTTGAACTAGATGTAAATAAAAGACACATAAAATCTTTTATGGAACTAGTTTTTTAATCTGATATGTGTAGATTCAGGATTGCACTCTAGAATCTCACAAGAATTGCTTCACAAAATGTCTTTCTATTTTTTGCACGACCCAAAATTCCAACACGTTATGATGGCGCCTAACACACTTTCTAGGCAAGCCAGACATAACAATAAAGAACCAAAATAACAGAATTTATAGAAATAATATATGTCTGAAATCTCAATTTAACAAAATAGCACAAATACATGATAAATCCCCCAGAACTAGTAAATACAGAGTCATGAGCTATAATACAGAAATACAAGTCTGAAATGAACAACTACAATACTGTCTGAAATAAAGACTTCAGTACATAGGAAAAGAGATGTCAAGACTGTGGTCAAGAATGCAGTTCTACCTCGTCTCTCAACAATCAACTCTGCCACTAGCCTCAGCTACTGATGACTGAACCGACACCTGGATCTGTACAATTAAGTGCAAAGTATAGTATGAGTACAACTGATCCAATGTACTCAACAAGTATCATAACTAACCTCAGCGAGGAAAAAGAAGCAAGAAGTATAAATGACACTTGCTATAACTTGTACAGTTTTAAGAATCCAATAAGTATAGAACAATAATGTGATCAAGTGTAAATCACATAAAGAACCATCTATGTGTGTGTACAATTACACAAATACTCTACTCAGTCAATGTTTCAACATATAAAGATATGTGATTAAATCATGTAATTAACCACAAATATTGCATGTAAAAATGAAATGCAAAATCCAAACCAAACACTAGGCAAGTTTTCCTCAACCTTTTCATATCCGCACCAAGCCACTGATCAGTTTTCCTCAATATTCGTGTGTACACCATCAAGAGTGAAACATGAGAGGTGACCCTAGGGGAATGGATCCATATCCACACGATGTACGGACATCTCACGTGTTGCACAGACAACTCACGTGCCAATAATATCAACCACGCAGACAACGCACGTGCTAATTATATCAATATCTGGATCCGCACGGATAACTCACGTGCTGCACGGACAACTCACGTGCCAATAATAGCAATCGCACAGACAACCTACGTGCCAATAATTACAATCCACCCGGCGTAGTCATAGGCTACTAGACCAGATCATAACACACAGAAAGCAAATATACGAGAATACATGCACATGATCAATGATTATCATGTTTCATTCTCATGGACTGTTATAACTAACATGCTATAGTATAGGCATGTGCAATGTATGCTATCATAGCTAAAATAGAGAATTTCATCATCTAATAGCAATTTATCAGGTTCAGTGGGATAATAACCTCAACAAAATCTCATAGAGGGGTACAAATAGGAGAAACATCACAACTTGAAGCATATCAATCAATTCAAGGCATGTCATAGCCTAAGCACTACCTCGAGCGTGAAAATAGTACCCCTAGTGTATGAATAAGGGCTCAACCTCACACATATGCGCCGCTCATAGACATAGCTATCACAAATAATTCAGGGAACTACTGCTTCAACCAAGTTTAGGTAAGATACTTACCTCAAGTAAGCCAAATCACTCCTCTAACAAGCCATTCAAGCCCGTGGCAATGTCTGGACGTCTTGAATCTTGCCAAAATAGCGCAATGCCATTAATAAAAGCAATAGAAAGTGATTCCAAAAGACAAAGTTAAGATCTTTCACTCAAATCAAAAGGTCAACCACGGGTCCGCACTCCGGAACCCGACAAAGTTCATACATTTCGAACACCCGTACAATTACGAGTCCAACTATACCATAATCATCCAATTTCAACCAAGATCGAACCTCAAATCCTCAAATCCTCAAATTTTACTCTCCAATAACATAGTCCAAAAATCCCTTAAATTCCATCTTAGATTCATGAAACATTAGGCATAATAATCAATGTGTAATTAATATTTATTAACAAAAGTGATTAATCTTCGCTTACCTCCTCAATTATGGTGAAACATGCTCCAAATATCGCCCTTAGCCGAGTCCCAAAACCCACAAAATGAGAAAAACACCCTAACCCTTCGAAGATAATAACCTGCAAAGATTTTGCTTTTACGCTTCATATGCCCACTTCTCCAGTCAAAAATGCGCATCTACACAATTCACTTAAGTCCCGACCTATCGATTCTGCCGTCAGGATCCCGCATCCGCTCCTGCAGAGAATCTTCTGCACCTGTGGTCCCTCCGCTTCTGCAGTTCCCTCATCACAGAAGCGACTTTGCTTCTGTAGAAACTTTCACGTATCTTCAATCCCCATGTCTGGTGCGATTGCATCAGGTGCCAGAAATTCCAGCCATCTCCCTAAGTGCAAACATGTTTCGCTATCCATCCAAATCATACCCGAGGCCACCGGGACCCCCTCCAAACATACCAAAAAGACCTAAAACACGATACGAACTAGCTCGAAACCTCAAATTATATCAAACAACATTAAAACTATGAATCTCACATCAATTCAAGCCTAATGAACAAATGAACTTCTAACTTCTAAAACAAATCTCGAATCATATCAAACCAATTTTAAACGAGCTCAAATTTTGAAACAAAATCATAAATGACACAATGGACAGATTCCAGCTCCTTGAACCGAAATCCAAACCCGAAATCAATAAAGTCAACTCTCGGTCAAACTCCTCAACCTTCCAAACCTTCAACTTTCCAACATTTGCTAAAAAGTCTCAAACCAACCTATAGACCTCCGAATCAAAATCCGGACATACGTCTAAGTCCAAAATTATCATACAAAACTGTTGGTGTCATCAAAACTCCATTCCGGAGACATCTATACAAATGTCAAACTCTGGTCAACTCTTTCAACCTAAGACTTCAACCTTGGGACTAAGTGTTCCAATTCACTCAGTAAATATCCTGAAACCAAATCCAATCACCCCGACGAGTCACATAACAACAATGAACATAGAAGAAGCAATATAAAGGGGAATCGGGCTACAATACACCAAATGACCGGCCGGTTTGTTATATTCTCCCCCTCTTAAATAAATGTTTGTCCTCGAACTGGTCTAGAATCATACATGGAGTCTCATATACGTGTGGATAGTTGCTCCCCATCTCCCGCTTTGCCTCCCAAGTAACCTCTTCAACCGGCTAACCTCTCCATTAAACTTTAACATATGCAATATTCTTTGATCTCGACTTTTGAACCTGTCGATCCAAAATGGCCACTGGATCCACATAATAAGTCAAAACCACATATAATGTACCATTCTGAAGTTCAAAATATGAGACAGATCACCATAATAATTCTGAAGTACTAGTGAACAATTGATAGACTAGGCGAAAATGCAAGTCTGTAAGCCACATCTCCCACTCTCTCAAGCACCTCAAAAGGACCAATATACCGAGGGTTCAACTTGCCCTTCTTCCCAAACCTCATATCACTCTAGCGGGTGAAACTCTTAGCAACATCACGAACATTCCTATCAACATAACGCTTCTGCCTAGACTGAGTTGTATCAAGCCGCTCCGGGATCAACTTTACCTTCTCTAAGGAATCATGTACCAAATTAGTGTCCACAACCTAGTCTCCCCAGGCTCAAAACAACTAACTGGAGAACGACTTCTCCTCCCATATAAGGCCTCATAAAGAGACATCTGAATACACCACTGGAAGTTGTTGTTGTAGGCCAACACTTCTAATGGAAGAAACTGATCCCATGAACCTCTGAAATCCATAACACAGGCTCGTAACATATCCCCCAAGATCTGAATAATGTGCTCGGACTACCTGTCTGTCTGGGGATGGAATGACGTACTCAACTCAACCCGGGTGCCCAACTCTCGCTGCACTACTCTCCAAAAACGAGATGTAAACTGCATGCCTCGATCAGGAATGATAGAAATGGGCATGCCATGCAAGCAAATAATCTCCCGGATGTAAATCTGAGCCTATTGCTCTGAAGAGTAGGAATTCACCACCAAAAAGTGGACTTAGTCAACGGGTCCACAATAACCTAAACTGCGTCATATTTCTTCAAAGTCTGTCGGATCCTGACAATGAAATCCATAGTGATGCGCTCCAACTTCCACTCTGGTATCTCTAATCTCTTAATCAACCCTTCCAATTCCTGATGCTCATACTTCACCTGTTGACAAATCGAACGCCGAGAGACACAGGCAACAATATCTTTCTTCATTCTCTGCCACCAATAGTGTTGTTCAAGTCACGGTACATCTTCGTGACACCTAGATGAATGGAATAGAACAAACTGTGAGCCTCCTCAAGGATCCAATATCTCAACCCATTGACATTCGGAATACAAATCCAGCTTTGAAGCCGCATAATACTATCATTACCAATCATATCCTCCTTAGCACCACCCAGCTGCACAGTATCCTTCAACACCAACAAGTGAGGATCATCAAAACTAGCGATCCTTCATGCACTCCAACAATGATGACCGTGCGACAATACAAGCAAGAACATGATTGGGCTCCAAAACACCAATCTCATAAACTGATTGGCCAAGGCCTGAGCATCCATGGTTAGTGGCCTCTCTGCTACCGGTAGATATGCCAAACTGCCCATACTCTCTGCATTCCTACTCAACCACTCAGCCACCATATTTGCATTCCCCGGATGATATAATATAGTTATATCATAGTCTTTCAGCATCTCTAACCATCTCTGATGTTGCAAGTTAAGATCCTTCTACTTGAATAGGTGTTGGACACTCCAATGGTCGGTATAGACCTCGCAATGAACACCGTATAGATAGTGCTTCCAAATCTTCAATGCGTGACCAATAGTTGCAAACTCTAAGTCATGCACATGGTAATTCTTCTCATGAACCTTTAACTATCGAGACAGGTAATCAATCACTCTACCATCCTGCATTAGCACTGCGCAGATCCCAATAAGCGATGCATCATAATACACTATGTAAGATCCTAAATCTGTAGGCAACGCCCATATTAGAGTTGTAGTAAATGCAGTCTTGAGATTATTGAATCTCCCCTCACACTCCTTAGACCATCTGAAAGGAGCACCCTTCTGGGTCAATCTAGTCAAAGGTACAACAATGGATGAAGTACTTGCAAGAAACCAGCCAAACCAAGAAAACTCCGAATCTCAATAGCTGAAGACGGTCTGGTCCAACTCTGAACTACCTCAATCTTCTTTGGATCTACCTTGATCCCCTCACTAGACACCATGTGTCCCAAAAATGCCACTAAATCAAGCTAAAACGCAAACTTGGAGAATTTAGCATATAACTTCTTCTCCCTCAAGGTCTGTAGTACAATCCTTAAGTGCTGCTCATGATCCTCCCGGTTGCATGAGTACACCAATATATCATCAATACTATGAAAAAAGAATCAAGATACGGCTGGAACACACTATTCATCAGTTACATAAAGGTTGTTGGAGCATTCGTTAGCCCAAAAAACATCACAAGACTAGTGACCATAGCGGGTTCTGAATGCCGTCTTCAGAACATCAGAATCCCGAATCTTCAACTAATGATACCCCGGCCTCAAATAAATCTTCGAGAACACTCAAGCAACCTGCAGATGGTCAAATAAGTCACCAATGCGCGGTAGTGGGTACTTGTTCTTGATTGTAACTTTGTTCAATTACTGGTAGTCAGTACACATCCTTATAATACCATCCTTCTTCTTCCCAGAAAGAATCGACGCACCCAAGGCGACACACTGGGCCTGATGAAGCCCGTATCAAGCAACTCTTGATGTTTTCCCTTTAACTCTTTCAGTTCCATTAGTGTCATGCGATACAGTAGAATAGAGATGGGCTGAGTGCCCGGCACCAGATCAATACCAAAATTAATGTCCCAGTCGGGTGGCATGTGGTCAAGTCTACAAGAAATACATCTGGGAATTCCCTCACTACGGGAATGGACTCAACTGTAGGAGCATCAACACTAACATCCCTCACGAAGGCCAAATATGCAAACATCCCTTCTCAACCATCCGTTAAGCCTTCAAAATATGAAATCACACTACTGGGAACATAATTCAGAAAACCTCTCCACTAAACCCTAGGCAACCCTGGCATCGCCATTGAGACGGTCTTAGCATAACAGTCAAGAATTGCGTGACATGGTGACAACCAATCCATACCTAAAATCATGTCAAAATCAATCATGCTAAGAAATAAAAGATCAACCCTCGTCAAATAACCCCCAATAGTCACCACGCACAACCGATATACGCGGTCCACAATAATAGAATCACCCACCGGTGTAGGTACATGAACAGGTATAACTAAAGAATCATGCGGCATATCCAAACAACGAGCAAAGTATGATGACACATATGAATAAGTGGAACCATGATCAAATAATACCAAAGCATCCTTGTGGAATACTGAAGCAATACGTGTGACCACAGCATCAGAGGTAATTGCCTCTGGCCTGGCTGAAATTGCGTAGCAACGGGCTAACCACTACTAGATCGACATCCCCCTCTAGGGCGGCCTCAAGATGATTGAGCCCTACCCTGAGCTAGCTGTGAAGGTGGTGTAGCTGCTGGTGCTAAAATCATTGGCTGCGAGCTCTGCAGTGGAACTCTCCTCAACAGTCTAGGGCAATCTCTCTTGAGATGAATCAAGTCCCCGCACTCAAAACAACCCCTCATCTGACAAAGCTACTGACCATGATAATCTGAATAGCTGACCGGGGAACCCTGTGCAGATAAAGCATGGTAAGAACTATGTGCCGGCAACACACTAAATGATGAATGATCTAGGCATGCAATGTAAGAACCGTGGCTAACTAAAGACCCACGAGGAACATGGCGAGCTTCCTGAACGGGTCTAGAAGTACAACCTCTATTATAATGGGACTGACCTCCATATGAGGTACTACTGAAACCACCCGAACTACGAGGCATCTTGGCTTCCCGCTCCTCACGCTCCAACTTGTGAACTTGCTCTAAGCATCTAGCAATCCGAACCACTTGGTCAAACCTTGCATCTGGTGCAACCTCCCGAGCCATAATGAAACGTAAATCGTAGTTGAGGCCATCAATGAACCTTCTAATCTCCTCCCTCTCAGTGGGAACCAACCATGTTGCGTGATGAGCCAATTCTGCAAACCTCATCTCATACTGAGTCACTATCATACCCTCCTAGCATAGCTACTCAAACTGCCTACGCAGCTTCTCTCTGCGAGTGTGCAACAAAATTCTCTAAGAAGATAACCGAGAAATCATGCCATGTAAGTGGCGGTGCGTTAGCGGGCCTACTCAGCTGATAAGCCCGCCACCATCGATAAGCTGCCCGTGCCATCTGAAAAGTAGTAAATGCAACCCCACTAGTGTCCCAAATACCCGTTGTGCGAAGTATCTGTTGAAACCGGTCTATATAATCCTAGGCATCCTCTACCTCGACTCCACTAAACTCTAGATGCTTAAGCCTACCAAACCGCTCTAATATCTTCAGCTCCTCATCACTCATAAGGAGACCAACCTCGGCCCGAGCGTTAGCAACGGACTGAACTGGAAATACACCCGGTGTCTGGTAACCCTGAGCCAGCTGCTATGGAGTACAAGTAGCAAGCTTCTGGGCTCCTCCCCCAGTGAGGTGGTTGGTGCAGCTGGAACCGAAACCGCCTGAGCCAGGCTCGTACACACAATCAAAATTTTGGCTAAGGAGTCCTGAAGACCAGGAATGACAATGGGCACTGCTGGTGCCTATGCCGGTCCCACCGGCTCAACAACATTGGGTACATGCTCCTTAGCTAGAGCAACTGGTGGCTCTATAAGTGATGCTCTGGCTGTAGTACGAGCCACACCTTGGCCTCTACCTCGGCCCCGCCTCTCGCGGCCCTAGCTGGTGGTACCGGTAGTCGTCCCCCTAACTAGTCGTATGTGTCCTCATAATCTATGAGAATAGTAGAGTCATGTTTCAAACTGAGAAAATAACAAATTCGCACGACAAAAATGAAAGAAAGTGAAGTTTCTTCACAATTCGGTAGCCTCTCGGAGATAAATACATATGTATCTGTACCAATCCGCAAGACTCTACTAAACTTGCTCATGACTCGTAATACCTATGAACCTAGTGCTCTAATACCAACTTGTCACAACCAAAAATCCCAATCCATCATGATGGCGCCTAACATACTTGCTAGGCAAGCCATACATAACAATAAATAACTAAAATAACATAATTTATAAAAATAATATAAGTCTAGAAATTCAATTAAACAAAATACCGCAAATACATGATAAATCCCCCGAAACTGATAAATACAGAGTCATGAACTTTAATATGGAAATACAAGTCTCAAATAGCCAAGTACAATACTTTCTGAAATAAAGACATCAGTACATAAAAACAAAACCAAGACTGCGGCCAAGAATGCAGTTCTACCTCATCTCTCAGCAATCAACTCCGCCACTAGCCTCGGCAACTGATGACTGGGTGTGACACCTGGATTTGCACAATTAAGTGCACAGTGTAGCATGAGTACAACCAATTCAATGTACTCAGAAAGTATAATAACTTACCTAGGCGAGGAAAAAAAAGCAAGAATTATAAATGATACTTGCTATAACCTATAAAGTTTTATGAATCCAAAAAGTACAGAACAGTAATGTAATCAAGTATAAAGCATAGAAAGAACCATATGTGTGTGTGTGTGTGCAATTACTCAAATACTCTGTTCAGTCAATGTTTCAGCATATAAAGATGATATGCAATTAAATCAGGTAATTAACCACGAAAATTGCAAGTAAAGATGAAATGCAAAATCCAAAACAAACACTAGCCAGATTTTCCTCAACCCTTTCATATCCGTATGAAGACACTGATAAGTTTTCCTCAATATCCCCGTGTGCACCATCAAGAGAGAAACATGAGAGGGTGACCCTAGGGGGTGGATCCATATCCCCACGCTAAACAGACAACTCGCATGCTAATAATATCAATTGCATGGACAACTCACATGCTAATTATATCAATATTTGCATCTGAATGGACAACTCACATACTGCAAGGACAACTCACGTATCAATAATATCAACCGCATGGACAATTCATGTGCCAATAATTAGAATCCACCCGACGTGGTCACACGCTACCAGTCCAGATTTTAACACACAAAAAGCAAATATACGAGAATACATGTACATGATCAATGATTATAAAGTTTCATACTCATGGACCGGTATAAATAACATGCTACAGTGTAGGCATATGTAATGTGTGTTATCACAGCTAGAACACACAATTGCATCATGAAATAGCAGTTTATCAGGTTCGGTTGGGAAAAGAACCTCAACGAAATCTCAATTGTGGTGTAAATAACTCATAGAGGGGTACGAATAGGAGAAACATCACAACTGAAAGCTTAGCAATCAATTCAAGACATGTCTTAGCCTAAGCAGTATCCAGAGCATGAAAATAGTAACCTGGTGTATGCACATAGGCTCAACTCCAAACATATGTGCAACTCATAGCACGTAGCTATCACAAAATATTTCAGGCAACTAGTGCCTCAACCAGGTTTAGGTAAGATACTTACCTTAAGCAAGCCAAATCACTCTTCTCACAAGCCCTTCCCGCGCATATCAATCTCCGGACGGCTCAAATATAGCCAAAATAATGCAATACCATCAACAAAATCCATGTGGAGTGGTTCCAAAAGACAAAGCTAAGATCTTTATCTCAAATCGAAAAGTCAACCCAAAAAGTCAACATCGGGCTCGCACCCCAGAACCCGATAAAATTCACAAATTTTGAACATTCGTTCAGGTCCAATCATACCCAAATTATCCAATTCCAAAAACAAATTGATCCTCAAATCCTCAAATTTCACTCTCCAATAACATAGTCCAAAAATCCTCAAATTCCATCTTAGATTCATGAAACATTAGGCGTAATAATGAATGTGTAATTAACATTTATCAACAAAAGTGATTAATATTCACTTACCTCCTCAATTATGGTTAAAAGTGCTCCACAAATCGCCCTTAGTCGAGTCCCAAAACTCTTCAAATGACAAAAACACTCTAACCCTTCAAACATAATAACCTGCTAGAGATTTCTCTTCTACGCTCCATATGCCCACTTTTGCGGTCGAAAATGTGCATCTGCGCAATTCACTTAAAACCCGACCTACCGCTTTTGCGGTCAGGCTCCCGCATCTGCGCATCCGCTCCGGCAGAGAATCTTTTGCTCCTACGGACCCTCCGCTTCTACGGTTTCCTCATTGTAGAAGCGACTTCCCTTCTGCGAAAACATTCATGGATCTGTGATCCCCTACCTCCAGCCATTCCTATGCATATACGTTCAACCTGACACTTCTGTGGCCTCGCACCTACGACAAAACCATCGCAGGTGTGATTGCATTAGGTACCATGAATTTCATCTATCTCCCTAACTGCAAACATGTTCCACTATCCATCTGAATCATACCCGAGGCCCCCGATGTCACGACCCAGAATTTCCATCTTCAGGACCATGATGGCGCCTAACATTTCACTTGCTAGGAAAGCCAACGTTAGAGAACCGTTAAGCCAATTATTATTCAATTTCAATAAATGAAATCAATTAAGCCAAAATGAAATATAACGAGTGTGGAATAATGTAAATGCCCATAATATTTACTACAATCTGGATCTGGAGTCACAATTCACAAACTTCTAGGATTTTCTACAAACAAAGTGTGAACGAAGTACAACTGTTTTGAACAAAAAGAAACAGTAAAAAATAGGGGAAGCTAGAAGGGGACTTCAAGGTCTGCGGATGCCAATAGATCTACCTTGAGTCTCCAATGAACCAGCCCGAGCTACTACACCTCTCGATCAGCTGGGACCAATGCCAAAATTTGCACAAGAAATGCAGAGTGTAGTATGAGTATAATTGACCCCATGTACTTTGTAAGTGATGAGCCTAACCTCGACAAAGTAGTGACGAGGCTAAAGCGGGTCACTCACACTACAACCTGTACATAGTATATAATAAAGATAGAAAAGGAAATACATAATGAAATAAGGCAGTCAATTTGAAAATAATAACTACAACTTCAGGAATTAGGCCGGTGATGTTCAGAATTACCAATCCTTAAAGTTCAAAAAAAAATACAGTAAACTAACACAGCGCAAGGAAATAGAAACACATAAGTTGTTGCAGCGTGCTACCCGATCCCACCGTACATCACATAATTCTCTCTTATTTCCTTGTGATAACATTAACAACAATGAATTATATATATATGTGTTGCGGCGCGCAACCCGATCCCACCATATCACAATATCGGTATCATAATTCACCCTGATTTCACACAACAATCCACCCTTATTCCACCTGTTGCGGCGTGCAATCAGATCCCACCGTACAGTACAGATTCACCCTTATTCCACCATACTATCCACCCTTATTTCACCTGTTGCGGCGTACAACCTGTTCCCACCATATCATTGCGAAGTACTCAATGTGCATAGTAAAATTAACAATTCAATTCACGAAAGGCTTTTATGATCAATAAATACCAAACTGAACCAAATAGGAAACCTTGTACAACATGAGAATCTACATAAGTAATACCACACAGTAAGACCAGTCCAGAAATTTACAACTAGAAGGTGCTAATACACCAACTTAAGCAAATAGCAGGAGATCATGAAACTATGACAAGATCTAACATTATTAAAAAGGGAAGACATTGATTAAAAAGTAGCAGTTAGGCATGGAAACATATTTAGAGCATATAACAATTAAGACAGGGAAAGCGATAATTAAGGGAAAGCGGGAAAAATGGGGAAAACAGATAATTCGGTGGCACATAAGCACCGGTCACCTTGCATATACGCCGCTCACAGGAAATTCTTATAGCACATAGTCTAAGGGTTCCTAATTCCCTCAAGTCAAGGTTAACCACGACACTTACCTTGCTCCAAAAGTCCACTCAAAGCGCTTTGCCTCTCAAACAAGCCTTCAGACAAGTAGAATCTAGCAAATTACCAACCAAACGATTCAAATTAAGCCTTAGGAACTACCCACAATAGCAAAGGATTCAATTTAGGTCATTATTGAAAAAGTCAACAAAAGTTAACCCCCGGGCCCGCTTGGTCCAATCCCGGAATTCGGACCAAAACCCGATTACCCATTCACCCCCGAGCCTGGTTATGTAATTTGTTTTGAAATCCGACCTCAATTTGGGGTCTAAATCCCCATTTTACAAAAATTCTTAATTTTACCCAAACCCCCAATTTTCACCATGAAAACACAAGATTTTAGGTTGAAATCTTAGGAAATGTAGTGAAATATTGAAAGAAAATATGTTAGAATCACTTACCAATGATTTGGGGAAGAAGTGCTCTTGGGAAAAATTGCCTATAGGGTTTCTAAGTTTGAAAATTTGAGAGAATAAACTAAAATCCCGTTTCTCATCTATTTGATCAGTCGCAGATGTCGCATTTGCGATCTGGGGTTCACAAATGCGAGCGCCACAAATGCGAAACAACATTCGCAAAAGTGAAGTCCTCCCATCTCTGCTTTCATCGTATTTGCGATGACTTGTTTGCAAAAGCGAACATTGATCTTCAGCATTTGCGACCAAATTGATCGCAAAGGAGACCAAGCCTGCCCCAGCCCCACTTCGCTAATGTGAAGTATTGTTCGCAAATGCGAACTCTGGCATCCCCGTAATTGCGATCTCTTGATCGCAAATGCGAACTCATGCTGACCTAGGTACTCTTCACAAATGCGAACACTGATCTCGCAATTGCGAGATCAGACACCAGTTACAAGAAATTGCAGAACCAGCTGAGTTTTCTAAGTCCAAACCACTTCGTAGCCTATCCGAAACACACCCAAGCCCTCGGGGCTCCAAACCAAACATGCACACAAGTCAAAAAACATCATACGAACTTGATCAAGCAATCAAATCACCAAAGTAATACCTAAAACTATGAATCGGACACCAAAAATCAAATCAAATTTTCAAGAAACGTTAGAATTGCCATATTAACAACCGGGCGTCCGAATCACGTCAAGCCAACTCCGTTTCACATCAAATTTGACAGATAAGTCATAAATGTAGTATTGGGCCTATACCGGATTCCAGAACCAAAATACAGACCCGATATCAATAAAGTCAAAAATTGGTCAAACTTTCAAAGTTACTAAGCTTTCAAACTTTCAAATTTCAACAAAGTCCAATAACTCGGGCTAGGGACTTCCGAATTCGATTTCGGGCAAACGCCTAAGTCTCAAATCACGATACGGAAACATCGGGACCGTCAAAACACGAATCCAGGTCCGTTTGCTCAAAACATTTATCGAAGTCAACTCAAATCGATTTTTAAAGTCCGCTTGCTCAAAACGTTGACCAAAGTTAACTCAAATGGATTTTAAGGCAACAATTTCATATTTTCTCACTTTTTAAAATAAAAGCTTTTCGGAAAAAAATTCGGACTGTGCACGCTAACCAAGAAAGGCTAAAATGAGGTATTTAAGGGTTCAAAGCGCGGAATTAGGTTGGCAAACATAAGATGACCTATCGGGTCATCAGATTCTCTACCACTAAAACAACTGTTCATCCTCGAACGGACATAGAAAAGTACATAGGATAGTGAAAAGGTGGGGATGTCTACTCCACATGTCTGAATCGGACTCCCAAGTAGCTGCTTCGATGGGCTTACCTCTCCACTGCACTCGGACTGAATGATAACTCAACGAACTCAACTAACGAACCCGCCGGGCTAGAATAGCCACCAGCTCCTCCACGTAAGTCAAATCCTTGTCCAACTAGACAGAGTTGAAATCTAACACAAATGGACGGATCGCCATAATACTTCCGGAGCATGGACACATGGAACACCAGATGAACTGCTGATAAACCCGATGGTAAGCAAGCCTGCAAGCCATCTCTCCCACTCTCAAAAGGCCCGATATACCTAGGTCTCAACTTGACCTTGAACCTCATCACACCCTTAATGGGTGATACCTGGAGCAACACTCTCTCTCCGACCATGAATACAACATCATGAACTCTATGATCGGCATAACTCTTCTGCCTGGACTGAGCTGTGCGAAGTCGATATTGAATAATCTTGACCTTATCCAAGGCATCCTGTACTAAATCTGTACCAAACAACCGAGCCTCCCCCAGCTTGAACCATCCAACTGGCGATCGGCACCGCCTACCGTATAATGCTTCATAGGGAGCCATCGGAATGTTCGACTGGTAGCTATTGTTGTAGGCATACTCTGTGAGTGGAAAGAATTGATCCTAAGAACCTTCAAAGTCTATAATACAAACATAGAGCATATCCTCCAATATTTGAATAGTGCGCTCGGACTGTCCGTCCGTCTGAGGATGAAATATTGTGCTCAGCTCCACCTGCTTGCCCTACTCACGCTGTACTTCCCTCCAAAAGTGCGAGGTGAACTGTGTACCTCGATCAGAAATGATAGACACGGGCACACCGTGAAGACGGACGATCGCGCGGATGTAAATCTCTGCCAACCGCTCTGAAGAATAGGTAACTACCATATGAATGAAGTGCGCCGACTTGGTCAGCCTGTCTACAATGACCCAAACTGCATCACACTTCCTCTGAGTTCGTGGAAGTCCAACAACGAAATCTATAGTGATACGCTCCCACTTCCAATCAAGAATCTCTAACTTCTGAAGCAAACCACCAGGTCTTTGATGCTCACACATTACCTGCTGACAATTTAAACACCGAGCTACATATGCAACTATGTCCTTCTTAATTCTCCTCCACCAATAATGATGTCGTAAGTCCTGATACATCTTGGCGGCGCCCGGATGAATAGAATACCGAGAACTGTAGGCCTCCTCAAGAATCGACTCACGAAGTCCATCCACATTAGGCACACAAACATGATCCTGCATCCTCAAAACTCCATCATCTCCAATAGTAACCTACTTGGCACCATCGAGATGCACTGTGTCCTTAAGGACAAGCAAATGAGGGTCGTTATATTTCCGCTCCATGATACGTTCAAACAAGGAAGACCGAACGACTATACAAGCTACGACACGACTGGGCTCCGAAATATCCAGCCTCACAAACTGATTGGCCAAAGATGAACATCTGATGCAAGCGATCTCTCACCCACTGGAATGTACGCAAGGCTACCCATACTCGCTGCCTTTATACTCAAAGCGTCGTCCACTACATTGGCCTTCCCGGGATGATACAAGATAGTGATATCATAGTCTTTCAATAGCTCTAACCACCTCTTCTGTCTCAAATTGAGATCCTTTTGCTTGAACAAATATTGTATGCTCTGATGATCCGTGAAAACCTCACACGACACGTCGTAAAGATAGTGCCTCCAAATCTTCAGCGCATGAACAATGGATGCCAACTCTAAGTCATGGACAGGGAAATTCTTCTCATAACCTTCAACTACCACGATGCATATGCAATCACCCTGCCATCCTACATCAATCCTGCACCGAGCCCAATACGGGATGCATCACAATATACCGTATAAGCTCCTGAACCTATGGGCAACACCAACACCAGCGTTGTAGTCAAAAGAGTCTTGAGCTTCTGAAATCTCGCCTCACACTCATCTGACCATCTAAACGGGTCACCCTTCTGGGTCAACCTGGTCAACGGGACTGCTATGGATGAAAACCCCTCCACAAACCGATGGTAATAACCCGCCAAACCCAGGAAACTCCTGATCTCCATGGCTGAAGTGGGTCTAGGACAGTTCTGAACTGCCTCAATCTTCTGAGAATCCACCTGAATGCCCTCTGCTGATACAATGTACCCTAAGAAAATGACCGAATCCAACCAGAACTCGCATTTGACAACTTAGCATATAACTGCCTATCCCTCAGGGTCTGAAGTACAATCCAAAGGTGTTGCTCGTGCTCCTATCGACTACGGGAGTAGATCAAGATATCATCAATAAACACAATCACAAAGGAGTCCAAATAAGGCTTGAAAACTCGGTTAATCAAATTCATAAATGTTGTTGGGGCATTTGTCAACCCAAAGGACATCATGAGGAACTCATAATGCCCGTACCGAGTCTGACAAGCTGTCTTAGGGACATCGGATGCCCTAATCCTCAACTGATGGTAGCCAGACCTCAAATAAATCTTCGAAAACACCTTGGCACGCTGAAGCTGATCAAATAAGTCATCAATCCTCGGCAATGGATACTTGTTCTTGACGGTGACTTTGTTCAACTGCCGATAATCTATGCACATCCTCATCGATCCATCCTTCTTCTTCACGAACAACACAGGCGCACCCCTGGGCGAGACACTAGGTCTAATGAACTCTTATCAAGTAAATCTTACAACTGCTCCTTCAATTCTTTTAACTCTGGCGGGGCCATACAATATGGTAGAATAGAAATGGGTTGAGTGTCCGGAGCCAAATCAATGCAGAATTCAATATCCCTGTCGGGTGGCATCCCCAGCAGGTTTGCAGGAAACACATCTGGAAACTCACGGACAACTTGTACTGAATCCATGGTAGGAACATCCGCACTAGAATCGTGGACATAAGCCAAATAAGCTAGACACCCCTTCTCGACGATACACCGAGCCTTCATATAAGAGATAACCCTGCTGGTAGAATGGTCAGGGGTCCCTCTCAACTCTAATCAAGGCAACCCCAGCAAGGCTAAGGTCACTACCTTAGCGTGACAATCCAATATAGCATGATAAGGTGACAACCAATCCATACCCAGGATAACATTGAAATCTACCATATTGAGAAGTAGAAGATCTACACTAGTCTCAAAATTCCCAATAGTGACCACACATGAATAATAAATGCGGTCTACAATGATAGCATCTCCCACAGTTATGGACACATACACATGAGCACTCAAAGAATCACGAGGAACAACTAAATATGAAGCAAAAGAGGATGACACATAGGAGTAAATAGAACCCAAATCAAATAGAACTGAAGCATACCTACTGCATACTGAAACAGTACCTGTGATAACAACGTCAGATGACTCAGCCTCAGGCCTGGTTGGGAAGGTATAACATCGGGGTTGGGCCCCACTACTCTGAACCACGTCCCTGGGATGGCCTCTAATGAGCTGACCTCCACCTCTAACAGTCTGTCCTCTACCTCTGGCTGCCTGACCCCTGCCTCTGGCTGGCTGAGCAGGCGGTGTAGCAACTGGTGCCGGGACCATGGCACAAGAATCCTGATGCTGCCAATAACCTCAAGCATGTCCTCCTGATATTCCCAAAACCATCACACTCAAAACATCAATCCTGGTGTTGTGGCTGCGGAAACTAAGACTGACGCGAATGGGCCGAATAACCACGGTAATAACTCTAAATATAAAGTGCATTGACAGGAGCTGGTGGTGCACTGTAGGTTGGCTGCCAAGAATTAGGCACATAAGGACCCCGACTCCCTGAAGCACTATGGGATGCCTGAAGTGCTGAATGAAATGGCCTGGGAGGATGGCCTCTACCAAAAGTACCCCTGCCTCCAGATGAGGCGCCACTGAACGCGTCGGAGTGACGAGGCCTCTTGTCCGACCCCTGACCTCCCCCTGAGCAAGAACCATCTCGACTCGCCTGGTGACATTGGAAGCCGTTTGAAAAGAAATATCACTCCCTGTCTCCTCAGCCATATGCAACTTGATAGGCTGAGCAAGTCCCTCAATACACTTGCTCACCCTCTCTCTCTCTCTCTCTCTTGGTAGGAAGCAGAAGAATAGCATGACGGGCCAAATCCACAAAATGGGTTTCATATTGAGTAACAGTCATACTGCCCTGCTAGAGACGCTCGCACTGCCAATGATACTCCTCTCTCAATGTGAAAGTAATGAACTTCTCAGGAAATATCTGAGAGGACTGGTTCCAAGTAAGAGCAGGCGACCCCGCAGGTCTGGTCAATACAAAATCCTTCCACCATCTCTTGGCGGAACCCGTCATCTGAAACATAAAAATCAACCCCATTGGTCTCAACTAACCCTATGTTCTGCAGAATCTCATAGCAGTGGTCAACATAATCATGTGGGTCCCCAGAAGGTGCACCACTGAAGTGAACTGGAAAGAGCTTGTTGAACTTATCCAATCTCAATAAGCCCTAAGAAGACATAGTTGGTCTATCACCGGCTAGTGCCACAACAACCGGCTGAACTACTCCAATTGGCTGAGCTGTTAGAGTCTGATACTGGGGATCCATCTGCTCCGGAGTGTGAGCAGCAGGAGTCTATGCTCCCCCTCTCGCCCGAGAGACGGTTGGTGCCATGGGAAATATGCCAGTCTGGGCCACACTCTCCATAAGTCCCACCAATCGGACCAAAGCGTCCTAAAGTGATGGGGTGGCAATGAACCCCTCCGGAACCTGAAGTGGTCCGACAGGAACAGTCTCAGCTGGAATCTCTTCATCTAACTCTACCTGAGGCTCCACTACTGGTGCTGCTGCTCGAGCTCTAGGCTAAGCGCTGCCCCTGTCTCGGCCTCTGGCACGGCCTCTAGTCCGACCCCTGACCTCCCCCTGAGCAAGAACCATCTCGACTCGCCTGGCAACATTGGAAGCCGTTTGAAAAGAAATGTCACTCCCTGTCTCTTCAGCCATATGCAACTTGATAGGCTGAGCAAGTCCCTCAATAAACTTTCTCACCCTCTCTCTCTCGCTCGCTCTCTCTCTCTCTCTCTCTCTCTTGGTAAGAAGCAGAAGAATAGCATGACGGGCCAAATCCACAAAATGGGTCTCATATTGAGTAACAGTCATACTGCCCTGCTAGAGACGCTCGAACTGCCAATGATACTCCTCTCTTAATGTGACAGTAATGAACTTCTCAGGAAATATCTGAGAGGACTGGTTCCAAGTAAGAGCAGGCGACCCCGCTGGTCTGGTCAATACAAAATCCTTCCACCATCTCTTGGCGGAACCCGTCATCTGAAACATAAAAAAATCAACCCCATTGGTCTCAACTAACCCTATGTTCTGCAGAACCTCATGGAAGCGGTCACCATAATCATGTGGGTCCCCAGAAGGTGCACCACTGAAGTGAACTGGAAAGTTCTTGGTGAACTTATCCAATATCAATAAGCCCTAAGAAGACATAGTTGGTCCATCACCGGCTAGTGCCACAACAACCGGCTGAACTACTCCAATTGGCTGAGCTGTTGGAGTCTGATACTGGGGATCCATCTGCTCCGGAGTGTGAGCAGCAGGAGTCTATGCTCCCCCTCCCGCCCGAGAGACGGTTGGTGCCACGGGAAATGTGCCAGTCTGGGCCACACTCGCCATTAGGCCCACCAATCAGACCAAAGCGTCCTGAAGTAATGGGGTGGCAATGAACCCCTCCGGAACCTAAATTGGTCCGACAGGAACACTCTCAGCTGGAATCTCTTCGTCTAACTCTACCTGAGGCTCCACTGTTGGTGCTGCTGCTCGAGCTCTAGGCTAAGCTCTGCCCCTGTCTCGGCCTCTGGCACAGCCTTGGTCTCGACCTCTACCCCTCGTAAGAGCTGCCACTGTGGAATAAGTACAGACGTCTCCGTACTGATCCACCAGAATCTACTAAGCCTACTCGTGAATTGTGAGACCTAGGCAACCTAGTGCTCTAATACCAACTGTCACGACCCGGAATTCCCACCTTCGGGACCGTGATGGCTCCTAGCATTTCACTTGCTAGGCAAGCCAACGTTAGAGAACCATTAAACCAATTATTATTCAATTTCAATAAATGAAATCAATTAAGCCAAAATGAAATAAAACGAGAGCGGAATAATATAAATGCACATAATATTTACTGCAATCCGAATCTGGAGTCACAATTCACGCACTTCTAGGATTTTCTACAAATGAAGTCTAAAAGAAGTACAACTGTTTTGAACGAAAAAAAACAGTAAAAATAGGGGAAGATAGAAGGGGACTTCTAAGTCTGCAGACGCCAACAGATCTACCTTGAGTCGCCAATGAACCAGCCCGAGTTGTTACACCTCTCGATCAGCCTGGACCAATGCCAAAATTTGCACAAGAAGTGCAGAGTGTAGTATGAGTACAACTGACCCCATGTACTTTGTAAGTGCCGAGCCAAACCTCGACGAAGTAGTGATGAGGCTAAAGCGGGTCACTCACACTACAACCTGTACACAATATATAATAAAGACAGAAAAGGAAATACATAATGACATAAGGCATTTAATTTGAAAATAATAACTACAACTTCAGGAATTAGGCCAGTGACGTTCAGAATTACCAATCCTTAAAGTTCAAAAACAAAATACAGTAAACTAACACAGCGCAAGGAAATAGAAACACATAAGTTATTGCGGCGCGCAACCCGATCTCACCGTACATCACATAATTCTCTATTATTTTAGTGTAACAACATTAACAACAATGAATTATATATATATATATATATATATATATATA
>AWOL01S0001725.1:110726-140705 GCA_000715115.1 Nicotiana otophora
TATATATATATATATATATGTCGCGGCGCAAAACCCGATCCCACCATATCACAATATCGGTATCATAATTCACCCTTATTTCACCCAATAATCCACCATTATTCCACCTGTTGCGGCGTGCAACCCGATCCCACCGTATAGTGCAGATTCATCCTTATTCCACCATACTATCCACCCTTATTTCACCTGTTACGGCGTGCAACCCGATCCCACCATATCATTAACAAGTACTCAAAGTGCACAGTAAAATTAACAATTCACTTGATCAATAAATACCAAACTGGACCAAATAGGAAACCTTGTACAACATGAGAATCTACATAAGTAACACTACACAGCGAGACCAGTCCAGAAATGTACAACTAGAAGGTGCCAATACACCTACTTAAGCAAATAGCAAGAGATCATGAAACTATGAAAAGATCTAACATTATTGACAGGGTAAGACATTGATTAACAGGTAGCAGTTAAGCATGGAAACACATTTAGAGCATATAAAAATTAAGACATGTAAAGAGATAATTAAGGGAAAACGAGAAAAAGGGGGAAACAGATACGCCGCTCACAGGAAATTCACATAGCACATAGTCTGAGGGTTCATAATTCCCTCAAGTTAAGGTTAACATGATACTTACCTCACTCCAAAAGTCCACTCAAAGCTCAATCACAGTTGTGCCTCTCAAACAAGCCTTTGAACCAATAGAATCTAGCAAACAACCAACCAAACAATTCAAATTAAGCCTTAGGAACTACTCACGATTGCAAAGTATTCAATTTATGTCATTATTAAAAAAGTCAACGAAATTCAACCCCCGGGCCCCGTTAGTCCAATTCCAGAATTTGGATAAAACCCGGATTATCCATTCACCCCTGAGCCCGGTTATGTAATTTGTTTTGGAATCCGACCTCAATTTGGGGTCTAAATTCCTATATTTAAAAAAATACTTAATTCTACCCAAACCCCCAATTTCCACCATGAAAACATAAGAGTTTAGGTTGAAATCTTAGGAAATGTTGTGGAAGATTGAAAGCAAATAGGTTAGAATCACTTACCAATGATTTGGGGAAGAAGTGCTCTTGGGAAAAATCGCCTCAAGGGTTTCTAAGTTTGAATATCTGAGAGAATGAACAAAAATCTCATTTCTGCGCTATTTGATCAGTCGCAGATGTCGCATTTGCAGCCTTGGGTTCGCAAATGCGAGCCCCGCAAATGCGAAAAAACAGTCGTAAAAGCGAAGTCCTCTCATCTCTGCTTTCATTGCATTTGCGATGACTTGTTCGCAAATGCGAACATTGATATTCTGCATTTGCGATCAAATTGATGCGACAAAGCCTTCCCCAGCCCCACTTCGCAAATGCGAAGTATTGTTCGCAAATGCGAACTCTAGCCTCCCCGCAATTGTGACCTCTTGATATCAAATGCGAACTCATGCTGACACAGGTGCTCTTCGCAAATACGAGCATGTCATGATTGGGGAATTTTGTCAAATGCGAACACCGGTCTCGCAATTGCGAGATCAGACACCAGTTACCAGCAATTGCAGAACCAGCTGAGTTTTCTTAGTCCAAACCACTCCGCAACCTATCCGAAACTCACCCGAGCCCTCGGGGCTCTAAACCAAACAAGCACACATGTCTAAAAACATCCTACGAACTTGCTCGCGCTATAAAATTGCCAAAATAACACCTAGAACTATGAATCATACACCAAAAATCAAATAAAATTTTCAAGAAACTTTAGAATTGCTATATTAACAATTGGACGTCCGAATCATGCCAAACCAACACCGTTTCACATCAAATTTGACATATAAGTCATAAATATAGTATTGGACCTATACCAGATTCCGGAACTAAAATACGGACCCGATACCAATAGATTCAAACATTGATCAAACTTTCAAAGTCATTAAGCTTTCAAACTTTTAATTTTTAACAAAGTCCTATAACTCGGGCTAGGGACTTCCGAATTCGATTCCGGGCATACTCCCAAGTCCCAAAGCATGAGTACGGACCCATCAGGACCGTCACAACACGAATCTAGGACCGTTTTTTCAAAACGTTGACCGAAGTCAACTCAAATGAATTTTTAAGGCAAAATTTTCATATTTTCTCAGTTTTTAACATGAATGCTTTCCGGAAAAATACCCGGACTGCACACGAAAATCGAAAAAGGCTAAAATATGGTATTTAAGGCTTCATAACGTGGAATTAGGTTCTAGCATATTAGATGACCTATCAATTCATCACACCCGGGACCCCATCCAAATATACAAAAAAGTCCTAAAACACGATATAAACTCGCTCGCATCCTCAAATAAAACAACACGAAAACTACGAATCGCACATCGACTCAAGCCTAATTAACTAATGAACTTTCAACTTCTAAAATAAATGCCGAATCATATCAAACCAATTCCGAACGAGCTCAAATTTTGCACACAAGTCATAAATGACACAACGGACCTATTTCACCTCCCGGAACCAAATTTGAACCCGATATCAACACAATAAACCCTAGTAAAACCCCTAAACCTTTCAAACGTTCAACTTTTCAACTTTCGCCAAAAAGCCTCAAACCAACCTACGGACCTCCGAATCGAAATCCGGACATACGTCAAAGTCCAAAATAACCATACGAAACTATTACAAACATCAAAACTTCATTCCAGAGTCATCTACACAAAAGTCAAACTCGGGTCAACTCTTTCAACTTTAGCCTTCAACTTTTGAACTAAGTGTCCCAATCACTCTGACAAGTCACATGACCATAATGAACATAGAAGAAGTAATAAATAGGGGAATAGGGCTATAATAGAAAAAATAACCGGACGGGTTGTTACAATTCTTTTCTCAATTCTTGCTTCGTTTTAGTATATGTGAGTACCTATGACAAATACAAACACTGATATATATAAAATTAGCAACTAAAGAGTATCTAGAATTCTAATGCTTGACTCTTCCTTGGTGGAAGAGATCTAGTAAACTTCAATCTCTAACTCTTTCCCTTATCTTGGATTAAGTTCTCTGCAAGTACGGAGTCCTGCTCCTTATCACATATGCAACCTTTTTATTAAAGGTTTATCATAAATAAACCACTTATGCTTACCCTTGTATGTGTGTGCCTTTTACTTGTTTCCAATATGACCTGTGTACTGTATTTGTGAACATGATTCATGCATGTGTTCCTTTTTTCAAATCATCAAAACCTATAATGCTCAAGTCAATAATTTTCACATTTTTAATGATGACAAACTCTGTACTTTTTAGATTTATAGAACATGTTTCATCTTAGCTCAACATCAAAGACAAAACCAGAATACTCTTATTTAAAGTCATAAATCATCAAGGTCCAGGTTCACTAGGCTATAAACATCACAGTTGTAAGAAAAAGCACAACCTATCTTACCTTTTTGCCATCTTCGAAAAGCTGCATCATTCAGTTAAGTAACCAGACTTTAACAAATATTATGCATGGCCATTGGGGCTACTACAAATGCATTAATAGATTAAATTTCTCTATTTTAATCTAAATATATTAGCCATCTAAGAATTTTAGCTCCAAACATTTTGTGAAAAAATAGTGATTGTCATAAATATATAGCATCCTAATACAAAGCATAAAGGGAAATAAGCAAAAAATAAAAACATTGACTAAGAGTAAAAACAAAAAAAAACCCTACTCGGGTCTTAGAAATGACTGGTTATAACTACGCTTGGATAGTTTTAAGATTGGGAAGGATCGGGTTCTTCGTTCTTGTCTTGAAGTAGTTTCATCATATCTTGGATATTCCATCATTCTTCTCCTTCCCTTTTGCTAACTCAATCTTGAGATAATCCCTTCATTTTCTACTTCAACAAGCTTTTCCTGCAACATCTTAATCTCAGCATTCTTTGCCTCACTTTCTGCCTCCAACACCCTAACCCTGCTGTTCTTGGGAACCCTCTTAGATGAACCAGGTTCTTGGGGGCAGCCTAAACTTGATAGTCACAATCTGTTAATTTCCCAACCTCAAAGTAATCCTTGAAATTGCAAACATCCTATTTCTTGATAGAGACCTTGAAGAATTTAGACACAACAGTTAAGATGAAGCCATATGGAATTGCACAAGTCTTGGTCCAATAAACAACCCTATGAATAAACTAGATCATAAACCATAGACAATTGATCTGCTTCCCTTTGTCCAGCAATTCCTTAAGGACCAGGTCCATGAAGTTTTCCCGATGCCTTCTTTCTTGTTTGGAAAGGACCACCTTGTTCACAAACTCAAAGAGCACTTTGTGAAAGGGATTCATTTCACTTTTATAGATAGACCTAGGTTGTTTTTCCTTTTCCTCTCCGTAAACTTTCTTGTGATTTCAAGAGAAGTAGGAAGGTCATCTAGACAAGTCCATTGTAGCTTTGTGCAGTCACTAAACACTATATCAGATATATTTAGGATGTCCCCAAGCTCCTTGTTATTAGAACTAATCCTGACTCTCATGACTTCACTAGTGACTCTCCCCTCATTCACTTTGCAATTTACAAAGAACATGACTATTTCAGCCCTAACCAATCTACCTTTAACTAGAAGAACCATATCCTTCTATCATTGTATCTCCAGCTTTTCCAGCAACTTAACCATTCCTTCTTCCTTAACATCTCGAAGAAGTCTCCTTTATAGAACGGTTCTTTTCTAAAACCTCATGTTCTTGTCCTTTTCATCATATATTTCTCATTCACTCTTTTTTTCCACTACTTGAGCCTTCTTGCCTATTTTGGCAGATCTAGTTCGTTTAAACACGATTGAGACCTCTACTTCAGACTCTGTTTTGTGAGACTTATTTTGAGAAATGTTTCTCTTTTTGGCACTAGGTGTAGGGAATTCCACACTCTCATCTTCAAGAATTAGGTCCACCTCCTTAACCTGCACCACTTCACTCGGCTCACCAACCTTTTTCTTTCTTTTCTCAGCAACCTTTTTGGAAGTCTTAGCTAATGCTTTAATTAGATTAGCCTCACTCTGCTTCTTTTCACTCCTTTTAGTTATTTTTCTTGTGAGAGGATTTGCTACAATAATAGAAGGAGCAGCCTTTCTCTTAGTTCCACTCACACCCTCTCTAGGAGTTTTTTCACCTTAACTCTTTTTCTTCTTGGGATTGTAACTATCTGACACATTCTGCAGTAAATCATTAAGGGGCCCTAGTCTACCCTCAACGAGATAAGGAACTGGTTCATGAAGTTGTTCCCTCGTCACAACCAACCCCTCTGCTGCACTTTTATCACCGGATCCATCAATCTCTGAGACTGCCTTGGCTTTCTCATTTGTTTTCATTTCCTCAATTCCATCCACGGTGTCCTCGTCAACACTCTCCTCCCCCAAGCAAATATTGTACCAGTTTGTTCGATTAATCTAGAACCAGTAGGTGAACCAAATCTAACTACCTGTTTCACTTCCCCTTATATCAGCCTCAACAGCCTCACTCTCCTTTTTTATTTTTCTCTTTCATTTTTATCACTAATAATATCTTCACCATTAGCATCCCCCGTTTCTATTGTAGTACCATTAATAGACTTAACAACAGGGTTTCAACATTCCCCTCAACATGGACTCAATTACATAAGCAGAAATCTCAAACGTTACATTTTTAGTTTCAGATGAAACTGGCTCTTCCCCTCATCCACGAACTGGAATGATTCCTCAGAATTTTGGGGTTATTCTACTTGACTTCCTTTTAATATTTCATTGATTTGCTCGGGATATTCTTTATTTACCACTGACTTACAGCCATACTTTTGACGTGATATCTTTTTAAGGATTAGTGTGGTTTGAGCCAAAGATGTAGGTGACGGTGGGTAAGTTTATTCTTTCACTAGAATAGAAGGGTTGGTGGATGTATTTTGAGATTTAGGGGGTTTCAAAGGTATTTTCCTTTGAATATCAAAAGCATTAGAGAATGGTTTAGGGTTTTGTATTTAACTTGTGATTTGAATGAGGGAAAGAGACCAGAGGTCAATTTAAAGAGGGAAGGGGATAGAGGTTGAGTATGGAATAGTTTATTTTCAAAATAAAGTTCTAATCCTATTGGGTTTGTCACTTTGAATAGATGTATGACCTCTTCCCATAAATTTAGCAATCATAGCGCATGAAATTTTATTTTTGGTATGAGCTGGTTCATTTATAAGTGCATATTTCAAAGGTTGTGAAACATAGTGGGACATGTTTCTAGAATATTGTTCTTTAGCTTTTATTTTAAATTAAGATGAGAGCAGAATGCACGCCGGATAAGATAGATGAACCGAGTTCTTCACTAAGAGTCCTATTATGTAAGATAGAATTTTCTGAGAAAGTAAGGGTAATATCATAAGATATCAGTGAGACATTTTCAAACATGGCATAGGAGTAAACTAATACAAGTATGAGATTAAGCAACATCTAATCTAATTATTTATAAAATTTACAAAAAAAACTAGCCAATCATTAAGATAGAACAAGTTCCTTTTAGGTAATCTTAATCATCCCTGATTCTAACATGCTCCTTTCAAAATGATCTTTACTTAAACCTTTTGTGAAGATGTCAGCAATTTGTTTATCATTAGCACAAAACTCCATAGTAATTAGACCCTTCATAAAAATTTTCTTACAAAATGATGCCTAACATCTATATATTTCGTCCTTTGTGATGAACCGGGTTCTTAGTCATATTAATTACATTTGTATTATCACAAAGATAGGAATACAATCTACATCAATTATAAAAGTCCATTAATTGCTGCTTAATCCACAATAATTAAGAACGACATGAGGCATCAGCTACATACTCATCTTCAGCAGTCGATAAGGCCAGGGAACTTTGCTTTTTAATGGCCCAAGATAAAAGACATGAGTCGAGAAAGTATGCCATACCTGAAGTGATTTTTCTATCCACAAGGAAATCTGCATAATCAGTGTCAACATATCCTACTAGATCAAAATTACTGCTTTTAGGATACCATAGGTAAAGATCAGATGTGTCGTTTAGGTATCTCAAGACCTTTTTTACTGCTTTCAAGTGAGATTCCTTTGGATTATCCTGAAATCTGACACAAAGTCCTATACTGAAAATAATATCTAGTTAACTAGCAATAAAGATATAATAGAGGGCATATCATTACCCTATAAATTATTGATTTACTGATGAACCATGTTCATCCAGATCTAGTTTTGTAGTTGTAGCAATAGGGGTGTCAATATATTTGGAGTCCTCCATTTTAAATCTTTTGAGAAATTCTTTCACATACTTTTGCTGATGGATCATAGTTCTATTTAAAGTTTGTTAGATCTACAAGCCTAAAAAGAAGTTAATCTCACCTATCATACTCATTTCAAACTCACTCCTATTAGCTTATAAAATTCCTTACATAGTCAATCATTATTTGCTCTAAAGATTATATCATCAACGTATATCTGAACAACCAAAAGATATTTATTGTTGTCCTTCAAGAACAAGGTGTTTTTGTTTTACCTCTCTTGTTTCCATGCTCATTCAAGAATTTAGATAGTCTATCATACCATGCTCTTAGAAACTGCTTAAGCCCATAGAGTGCCTTTTCAAGCATGTATGTACATATTCTCTTGACATTCCTTTCTTTCAAAGTCATGAGGTTGCTTGACAAACACTTCTTCCTTTAAATATCCAATTCTTGACATCCATCTGATAGAGAGTGAATTCAATATAAGCAACAAAGGCTACAAGGGGTCTAATTACTTCTAATATTGCAACAGGAGCAAAAGTCCCATCATAGTTTATGCCCTCCTCATGGCTATACCCTTTTAACCTCCAATATCGCATCATTCCTTGTTTTACCAAATCTGCATCCTGTAAAGACTCAGAAAGATTATTAGGTTCCATAAGTGACAAAAAGTCATCAGAAGCACAAAGATTCTTTTAAGGAATATCTGATTTTAATCCCAAAGTTGGATCAGTGAATATGTTCCCAATGGGATGAGAACTTTGGTACCTATAAGGGTTTACAACCAACTATTGTTATTTAGATGTTCCTTCCTTGTCTTTCTGTTGTGGAACAGGTTTAGGGATAGGTTCCTTTGAGGTTGAGGATTAGCTCCTCTCTGATTAGTTCACCCTGTCAAGTTGCCCTAGTTGGAAGGACTTGGTCCATCACATGTTCCTTTCTGTAGTACAATTTCTAGCTTGACTGCACCTTCACCGTTTGAGTTTCTTATCAGTCCAATATTTTCATATTCTTGTTCCTGCCTCTTAGCGATAATGCTATCCTTATTAAAGAAGACATGCACACTCTCCTCTATACAGATAATTATCTTATATTTTACTTAATAGGCTTTACTATGTGAAAAATATCCTTGGAATATTCCCTCATCACTTCTGGGATCAAACTTACCTGGGGGCATTCTTTACATTATTATTAATAAAACACTTACAACCAAATTCCCTAATGTGGGATATATTGGGATTTTTCCCTTTAAATAGATCATAAGGAGTTCTCAACAAAAGGTCTAGTCATGCATCTGTTTGTGATAAATCATGCAGTATTTACATCTTTTGCCCACAAATTATGAGGCAAACTACTAGCAATTAACATGGTTCTTGCCATTCCCTCTAAAGTTCTAATTTTTCTTTCAGCTACTCCATTTTGTTATAGAGTTGTAGTAGTAGAGAAATTATGATCTACACCATGCGTATCACAAAATTCAGCAAACTTAGTATTCTCAACTTCAGTACCATGATCAGACCTAATAGATGCAAGTTGGGTACCTAGTTGTCTTTGAGTTTTTCTAATAAATGAAGTGAACATATCAAACACTTTATCTTTAGATGTTAAAAACAATGTCCAAGTAAACTAGAATAGTCGTCAACAAGCATCAAAACATATCTCTTACCACCTCTGCTCGTTGTTCTTATTAGTCCACACAAATTCATATGGACCGGTTCCATCGATCTTCTAGTACTGACCACTTTCTTAATTTTAAAGGAATATTTTACCTACATCACCCTTGCACATGCCTCGCAAAATGTTTTCTTCCTTGAGCTTTATATTAGGTAGCCCTATTATCAAGTCCTTGAAAACTAGTTTGTTAAGTTGACTTAGGCTAGCATGCCCAAGCCTCTTATGCCAAAAGAGGGAATCGATGTCTATGATACTTAATCAAGTGAGATTATTATCTGATTATGTGGAGAGATAAACCATGTATATATCGTTTACTCTCTTTCCGTGCAAAATTATCTTTTCAGTCGTAAGGTTAGTGACAATACATTTACTAGAGGTAAAAGCTACCATGTTTCCTCTATCACACAGTTGTGAGATGCTTATCAAGCTATGTTTCAGTCAATAAACCAGATAAACCACCACAAGTGTAAGAAATCTTTTTCTTATTCCTTCTCATGTGTTTTGAGCAACCATTATCCGTATACCATTTTTGGCTACCTTTCTTCACTTGGACCTGGAAAAGAAAATACGAGGTTAGTCTTAGGAATCCAAACAAGTTTGGGTCCCTTTTTTGGAAAAACGGATAAATTAAATATTTCTTCGCCCAGCTTGACAGCATTCTTTTCTCAAGAAAAAAGGTCTTGTTGCTTAGACTTGCCCTTTTTTTAGCTACACATTTACTTTATAGTGTCCAATATTACCACAGTATGTACAAATTTTATTTTTAGGAAGTATTAGGTACTTGTTTCTGGGATCCCATTTAGGTGAGGAGTTCCTAAAGTCAATCCCCCTCATGTTGCTACTATTGTGTTCCTGTAGCAAAGAAAGTGCATTGGAGGACCTATTCCGCTTATATGTTCTATCAAGTTCAGTTTTTAACTTTTTCATGTCCTCTTTCAAAACGCTTACCTTTTCTTCCTTTTTGTTTAGATCATCTTTAACCTTCCTTAGGTCATCCTCTAGTTTGAGTTGTACATCACTAGCTATTTTTTTATTTGTCCCTAACTCTAAAGTTAGATTTTAAGATCTAAGTTCTAAAATAGATGTATCATGTGCATGAACTTGGTTCTTCAAATCAGTATTTTCCTTTTTAATTTTAAAAGCTTTTATTTTAAGGTTTTTCCACTCTGTGTTAAATTATCACACTCTTTTGACAACTGTTCCATTTCAGAACTTATATCCTCATATTCATCAATGAAAGCTAGGAATAGTTCTCATAGTCTATTTTTAGAAAGGAATTTTATATTATTTTTTAGGTCCAGAAAATTTACCTCCAATTCTTAATCGGGTTCATCTTTAGATTCTCCAATTTTCATAAGAGCTCGTCCATCATAGCCATCATCATCAAAGACCTAATCTGAACTATTTTCCCAAGCAGCAACTATTGCTTTGGATAACCCTTTGTTGCAGTTCTTCTCATATTTAAGGCTGGCATGTGGGCCAAGCCCAGGCCTAAGTGGGCTTTGTGGGCCGATCCTAAGTGGGCTTGATCCCAACATAAACGGGCTTCGCGGGCTTTTTGTAGGAAACAGCCCGGGACCGGGACCACGAACTAATGGTCCCAGTCTAAGTGGACAGGTCCCGGGCCTAAGTGGGCCCAAGTGGTCCTAAGTGGGTCCAACAAATACTTTCAATTTTTTTAAAAATATTTATAGAAGTTAGAGAAAAAAAATGATAATAAAAATATCTAAGGCAATTTCTTGTAAATTATATTATAGAATTGTGACCTAAAATTTTTAATTCAAATTTAAAGACAAAAATATTGTAAAGAGATATTCAAAGTAATGCGTTATAATTTTATTATAGCATTAAAAAAACATGCGATATGTTTCTTAGTCTTCCTCCCCCCTATGGAATGAGCACAACAAGGTGCTAATACCACCATTAAGACGAAAAAGAAACTAATCAAGATGTGCCAAAATACAAGTTACATATTAATTTTTGTTCATACAAGTTACATGATATCTCTTACAAATTTCATAAATCTTTCAAGGTCGAGAGAAATTTCATTAGTGGTAGCGGAAAAGAAGCTTGGTCATCACCGCTTCCAGGCGAAGCAGCATCCTCCGCAAGTTCAGCTAGTATTTTTTTGTAAGCTTCGTCTACCTCTGGTTGTGATTCAGCAAGTCCAAAATTTCTTCTTTCCGAATGGATTCAATCTCTGAAAAGTACTGATCAAGCTCTCCCTCATTGACGCTCTATAATCACCGAGTTGAAGTCTTGCTTGACTGAAAGCCTATGATGCCAATGTTGAAGCTTGAATAGTTAAAATGTCTCGAACCATCCTTGAAAGAATCAGAAAGTATTTTTCTTTGTCCCTCCACCATTTCAAAATATTAAAGGAGCCGTCGGGATTCACTTCCTCAATTCCCTGTGACAAATAAACTTCAAGCTTATTTAGTTGTGAAAATTCACTAGTACTAGAACCTTGAGAACCCCTGAACCCCGCCTAAGCACTAAGTGCTCTTACTCCCGTAGTTCTTCTAGATGATTGAGAACTAGAAGAAGAAGAAGGAGTTAGAACATTTGGTCTAGCATGATCTAATGCAACTTGATAAGCATTATAAATAGTTTGAATATTTATTTTAATTGAGGCTATTGCGTCCGTAAGTTTAGACAACTCCTCATCTTCAAGTGCGAAACCATTATAAATAGTTTCATACCAAAATTGAGGACCTCCTAATTTCATAGTAGGATTTAACAAGGATCAACACCATAAATAGGGGGAATAGGAAAAAAATATTTTTTAACTTTTTTCCTCATAGAATCAATAGCAAGTTGATAAATTTTTTCACCCTTTGAAAAATGATCAAACAAATTTATAAGTTCTGCAATAAAAACTAAACAGTTAGAAATAGTAGGATAATATTGCCCAGAAAATTAATTTGAAGCAATATGGCAATTTTCTAAAAAATCTACAAGCATTTTAACATTAGCCCAATCCGCATTCGTAAGGTGCTCATCATCATCACTTACATGAGTATTAATCAAGCAATACAAAGTAAATAAAACAAACAAAACTATAATATTAAAACTTAAGAGTTGGAATGATTTTACCGAATTAACAAACAACTTGTTGAAAATTAATTACCGTTGAAGACTTGAAGACTTCAATTCACCAACTTCACAATTTTTCACAAATTGTAACAACGAAGTAAGCAATTATAGAAGAACATTAGAGAGCGATTGAGAGAGATTGATGATTTTGTGAGAAAAATGAAAGCATAAGAGGGTATATATAGTTAAAAATAGGGAAAAGGTGTAATTATAAGAAGTTTGGGATTAAAAAAAAGTTGGAGGGGTTAAATGGCTATTTTGTAAGTAGCCAACAATTATTTTGGAAGAGGAAAATGGATAGATTTTAAATGCCCAAACAAGAAAAAGAAATTTTAAAATTATGGCTGTTGGGACTGTTGGGGACCGTTTAGGCCCGCTAGGACCGGTCTGGTCCCGGTCTCAAACGGTCTGGTCTCGTGGGCCTCAAAATAAGGACAGACCCACTTGCCAGGCCCACCTCCCCCTATCCCAGTCTTAAACGGTTCAGCCCGTTTAGGCTCACTGCCCACATGGGCCGCGGTTATGGGTCGGTCCCGGTCCTGGACCGACCAACTTGCCAGCCTTACTCATAATTAATGTTCTTCCTGTTCTTTCTTTCATATCTCTCAACTTCCCACACAAGACAATTCTTGCTCATGTGGTCTTGTTTACCACATTGAAGCATCCATCAAACACCTGCTTCTTTGATTCCTTGGTTTTGTTATAGTTTCCATTTCTTGAAGAACTCTTTCCTCTCCAAAGGTACTTCTTGAAGTCTCTAGTGATCAACGACATTTCATCATCTTCTAAATCAGAACCATCAGTAACTCTGAGTGCCAAACTTCTTTTCTTCCTTGGTTCATCCATCTTCATTGTTTGTTTTCTTAATTCATAGGTCTTGAGGTTTCCAATTAACTCATCCAAGGGAAGTGTGACAATGTTCTTTGATTCCTGAATAGACATGATTTTACTTTACCAAGTGACTAGTACGACCCAACTCATGAGTTTTAAACCGTTTCTTCTTCAGTCAGATTTCTCCCAAATGATCTTAACTTATTGGTCAAGGTAGTAAATCTGGTGTTCATTTTCTAAATTGTTTCACCATCCTTCAGCCACAAGTTTTCATATTATGAAAATAACAATGTACCTCTTGATCTTTTCACCTGACTTGTTCCTTTTTGAGTTATATGCAAGGAATCCCATATATGTTTGGAAGTGGTACAACCTTGAATTTTGTTATACTCATCAGGACCAAATCCATAGAAAAGTCATTATTTGGCTTTAGCATTTTTCTCTCACTTCTTAAGATCTTCAGCATTATAGTCAGCTATGTTGTTTGGACATCCTCACCTTTATTATTCTTATTGAGTGTTGGTATAGAACCACCAGTGACTATATCTCATAACTCATAATCCTTGGCCATTAAATGATCTCTCATCCTCTACTTCCACCATAAATAGTAGTGGCTCTTAAATAGTGGTGGCATAGAGGTAGATTTCCTTTCATACTTTTCAGGTGGTGCACTCATTTTGATCTTCTTCGTAAGGTGTTAGCCTCTTCAAGGATAACTCGCTCTGATACCAATTATATTTTGTACTTCAAAACCATACAAGAGGGAGTGATTCATGTGGTACCCAATTTTCGTGTGCCCTAGATTTTTGAAGGACCTAGTTCTTCAATGTGTTCCTTAGACTATAATTACATAATAAAATAAAGCAAAAATTAAAGTAAAGAACACAATAATTTTACATGGAAAATACCCGACTCAAAAAGGTGCAAGAACCACGACTTACTTCCCAGTAAGATTTTTTCCAAACACATCACTAAACACTAAGCCAAAACAAAGTTTACAAACTCTTGCAAACCTAAGGATTAAACTCTAACCCTTGTGGCAACAACCGGAGGCGGTTGTGACTACTTCAAGTTAACTCTAGCTTGCATGTAACAACGTAAATACCTATTACAATTCCTTCTAATGAAGTTTAAAAGGTAGAACTGAAAATACCTACTATACTTTGCAATAGAAGTAAAGATGGACACATAAACTCTTTTATGGAACTGGTTCTTCAATCTGCTTAGATTCATGATTGCACTCTAGAATCTTACAGAAATTGCTTCACAAAATCCTTGCTATTTTGCTCTCAATTATTGATTTGCTTTACTATGTCTGCATACATGTAACAGAGAACAAACACTAATATATATAGAGTTAGTGACTAAAGAGTAACTAGAAGTCTATTGCTTGACTCTTCCTTAGTGGAAGAGTTCCAGTTAACTTCAACATCTAACTATTTTTGTCGCGACCCAATCTCCTACCAGAGCCGTGACGGTGCCTAATACAGCTTGCTAGGCAAGCCAACAATCACATAACAACAGTAAACTCATATAATATGATTAAATAGTCTAGACAGTGCAATAATCATAAATAACCGAGATCAATAATAATAATACAACTAAAACCATCCCATGATATGGTGTCATTGAGTACATGAGTGCTATAGAATTAAAATAAAAAGTCTGATCCCAAAATACTACACTGTTTGAAAGATAGAACAATAATAACATAACTAAGAGAAAAGGGACTTCAAGGCTGCGAATGGAACAGCAGCTACCTCAAAATCTCCCAAAGCTGATATCGATGCCATGACCTAGCAGTCACCCCTCACAATAGCACCTAGATCTGCACATAAAGTGCAAAGTATAGTATGAGTACAATTGACCCCATGTACTCAACAGGTAACAAGCCTAACCTCGAGATGAAAGTAGTGACTAACTCCTCAAGGTCAAATACTCATTTCTATAACCAATTACAACAATAACAGAATAATAACGGTAAAGAAAGTAGCTCAAGAATATTAAAATTTAACCTTTTCATAAATAGAAGGATACTAAGCATGCTTTTCAAGAATAACAGTTAAGGCATAGTTTCTTCCACAGATATCATCCAAACATGGTTCTTTTATCAATTTAATGGCAATTTCAAGTTATACACATTAAATAGAGACATTAACAAACCAAGAAGCACGAGGGAAGAAAACACAACCCGGTATCTGCATGATGAGTATACATGCCCTAATCATTAATACCGCAATTAAATCATTGAGTGTATCAAATATCAGCATGTATATAGTGCTTGGCGTAATTGTCCTTCATTAAAATCACTCAACAATATTCAGCACTGTACGAGTACCTGACACAAGTCCCTGACCAAGCACATATATGACTTGTGTGCATGCATCCATGGTTATTACCTAACTCCATAGAGGCTGGTCCTTTCGCAAACACTGATTGTATTTATGTCAACGATCAATATCACTTAGCCCAATACGGGGCTCGGTGCAGGCGTCACCTTACAATCAATACAATTCAGCCCAAATTAAGGCCTAGCATACGCATCACCTTATAATCAATACCAAATCGACCTTATGGTGCAAGTTTAGTCAGCAACCGCTCAAGTCTCAAATATTTACACCTCACTGTATTCAGCTCAAACCGTGTCACACATATACGAGTATCAACAGCATGTGACATAACACATAAAAATTCATAGGGATAGAGATATAATACGCGAATGTAATATCATGACTGAGAACATGATTACAATTAAGGCAAACAGCTCAATATAGCAAGAATAACAATCGTGTCTCAAACAGTTGAGTACATAGCCTAGACATGATTTCTAGCATGAGTAATATCTCAAGAAGTCATACAAGTAGAGACAATATGGATATAATAGGGCACAATAGTAATACAAGGCATATAATAGCCTACAGTCTACCCGGATCATGAATCCCCAGCGTACACACATACACCTGTCACCTAGCACATGCACCACCCCCAACATATCTAAAATATCATAGACAATGGAAAAATTACCCTCAAACCAAGTTTAACATGCTACTTACCTCAAAACGCGTGAATCAATACTCCAAAAGTCCTTCACATGAGAATCGACCTTAAAACGACTTGAATCTAGCCATAAATAACTCATTAAGATCAAACACGGCTATATAATCGATTCCAAGTAATAAAGCTCCAATCTTTATCAAATTTCAAAAAGTTAACCAAAAGGTCAACCCGGGCTCACTTCCTAAAACCCGACAAAAGTCACAAATCTTGACTATCCATTCGAATACGAGTCCAAATATACAAGATTCATCCAAATTCGACTCTGAATCGGGGTTCAAATCTCCATTTATCACTCTACAAAACTATAGTCAAAATATACAACTTTCATCATCAAATTCCATAATATATATGTAATAATCCATGGATAAACAAGATATAATGGTAAAATCAAGTAGAAATGACTAATCCTCTTGCCTTGTGTGAACATTCCCTTAAAATGGCCTACTTTCAAGTTAAGGGCTCAAAATATCAAATAATGGGTCTAAGTCCCGAAATATAACATTTAAAAATCTGCCCAGTGATACACTTTGCGAACGCGACCCAAGCCTCTCATTTGCGAAGCACAAAACTCCCGCTGCCAAAATAACCCCTTCATGAACGCAGTGCCCAGCCCGTGAACACGATGCACAAACCCCCACTAGCCTATGCGAACATAATCGCCTTCCTATGAATGCGAAGGCCAAACACCTGTCCAACCTTCTGCCTGCCTCACTACTCATAAAGCTTCGCAAATGCAACACACCACTCACGAACGCGAAAAGCAAAATGACATTTCCCCAAAATTAGCCTTCACGATCCCGAGACCTGCTCCGCGATCGCGAAGCACACTAGACACCAACAAAACTTCAGCAGTCCAACCAAGCTTAAATAATTTGAAATCCATTAGAACACTCCCAAGCCCCTTTGGACCCCGTCCAAATATACTAACTAGTCCCAAAATGTAATAAGGACTTACTCGAGGTCTCAAATCACACATAATAACATTAAAACTATAAATTGCACCTCAATTCAATCTTAATGAACTAATTAACTTCTAGCTTTCAAAACTCATGTCGAACTACGCCTAACCTGCTCGGAATGATCCTAAATTTTGTACACAAGTCACATATGACATAACGAACATATTCCAAGTGCCGAAAAAATAATCCGACCCCAATAGCCTCAAAGTCAACTCCTAGTCAAACCTACGAACCTTCCAACTTTTTAACTTTCGCCAATTAGAGCCACCTCGGAACCTCCAAATCCAAATTTAGACATATTTCTAAGTCCAAAATCATCATAAAAACCTATTGGAACCATCAAAATACTATTCCAGGGTTGTTTACATAAAAGTCAAACCTCGGTCAATTCTTATAACTTAAGGTTCCAACCATGAAACTAAGTGTTCCAATTTACTTTAAAACTTTCCTGAAACCAAACCAACCATCCCCGCAAGTCTCATAACATAAATTAAACATATGTGAAGCATCAAATAAGGGTATAGTGCTCAAATACACAAGATACATGGTCGGGTCGTCACACTTTTCCTTATTTTGGATTACGTTCTCTATATTAAGGAGTCTAGATCCTTATCATATATGCATCTTTTTTGTTCAGAGTTTATTAGAAATAAACTACTTATGCTTCTCCCTTGCACGTACGTGTCTTTTGTTTGTTTCCAACTATGACCTACGTACAATACCTTTTGTGAACATCTCTCTCTCTCCCTAATTTCTCTCTCCTTAACACGCTCCCCTACTAACGCCGACGTAATTCCGGCGATCTCCACCGGAATCAGGTAAGTCCCCTTCCTCTTTTCTCTAATGTTTCTCCTTGTTTTTCTTCTCCCGCTTCCTTTCTCCCCTCTTCTTTCCTCTATCCTTGTATCAGATCATCGGATCTGCCCCCATCTCCCTGTCTCTTTAACTTCCCTCTATTTCTTACTCCTCCCCTATACTTCTTCTCCTCTACCCCCGTCTTCTTTTTTACAATTTGTTTTTTCTTTTTATCTCTGTTGTCGGGCATCACCATATAGCAGGGGCACTCTTTTTGGGCAGCTAAATTTTCTTGGTCTTCTTCTGTCCTTTCCTTGCTAACTGCTTGTCATATTTCTGGATTTAGTAGAGGAGGTATAGGATTTTGTATAGGTGCAATTTTTTAGCGAGCCTTGTAAGGCGCGTGATGCCCATGCGCGGGCAACTAAACGGGGGAAGTGCGTAGGAATTTCCAGATTGTAGCTGTTGTTAGTCAACATCATTTTGGCATCCGTATACATTCGAGGTTCTATCATTCCTGCTTAGTATTTGTATCTTGCTTGTTTTTAGCTTTGTTGTTTGCCTTGTACCCTTGAGTACTATATTAGTTGGTTGCCTTTGTTGTGTTTTTGCCCTTCTCCTCCATTAGTTGAGTCACTGTATCTCTTGTGTAATTAAGATACTTTTCTAGTCTATATTGAAGCTTTTCGATTTGTATACATTTGCAGTAGTTTTAGTATTATTATATATTCCTTAGTTTCTTTGTGGTGTGATGGCTAGTCGAAATGATGGTAGAGTAGGGTCATGTCCTCGGGGAGCCAAGAGGCAGGGGAAAGGATGGCAAGAGGGATAAGGTATCTAGTAGGTCGGGGATATTTAGGATGAGGGAAAGGTTTGCCAAGTTCCGGACCTGCTCAATTTTCCCTTGTAGCTCCAATATTTTCTATTCCAGATGTAGGACCAATTCGTTATGTGCTGGAGTATTCCAACCGTCCGAGGTTTTATCGTTCTCTGCATTGTCCTTTCTGATACCGCTTAAATCGTCCATTTTTTCTTTCCATTTGCTTCTGCCTTTAGGATCACTTGGTGGAGGAGGAGGTAGAGGACCTTTGGATCTAGTGTGATATGCGGATGATGCCAGTATGCACGAACCAATTTTTGGGGAATGGGAATAAACAAAAGAAAAGAAAAAACAAAAAAAAGGTAACCAAGTCAGTAAGGGATATTGAAAGGATGTTTGCGATATTGAACATGTATTGCAGAATCAGTAAATAAATTCGCATCCTAATTTGGGGAATCTCGTTGTACCCGAAGTAGGCCTAAACGACACATAGACTTGGAGAAAATTAATGCCAATAATTGTGTCATTGCATTAATACGAAAATGAATCAGATCCATACTAAAACGACGATAATAAGAAAATTACTAATGGCATTTGCCTTATTACAATCAAAATCTAAAACTAAGCTAAAGAGTAGTAAAGAACATCATTTTCTAATCTATTTGGCCCCATAGGGACCTTATCCATGATTTGCCTTCTTGGATCCATCAATCAAGTTCCCAGGTCGCGCATGTCCAATAGTAGGTAAGCCCTTGCTAGGTGCCCTCCCTCATTGCCTTCCATATTCTGACAATCCGAGAGCCTCTTCCTCATCTTCCCCTCAAGTTCCATTAACCCTTGCTCCAAATATTCAAATCTTTTTGTTGATTTAGTAGCAATTTCTTTCCATTCGTTGATGGCTTCCATATCCACTTTATGTTGTTCCAAATGTCTAGCTTCAGACTCGAAAACCCTCTTGCGCAACATCCTATATTTGACTTGTGCTTCAACGGCGTCATTTATAACCCTACTTTTCAGATTAATCCCTGGCTTGACATCTCCCGCTATATCATCTACCAACCATGATGAATAGAAGTATACATGGTGCATGGTACCTATCTGGCTCGATAGTGTCTTTCTCTACAATGACCTTTTGATTCCACATATGCTGCGCCTCGAACTTGAACGGAATGATGTTCCCTTTAAATTCTGCTTTATACTGGACCATGTTGGAAACCCAAGGTATAACCTACTTTCTTCTCTCTTGCCTCATTACTCTTATAGGAACATAAGGATAGCTTTTTCTTGACTCGATAAACACTAAATGAGTGGTTTCTCTTGACCTGGTGATGAACTCGCCACTAGGGAACCATTCGAACATCTAATGTACCTTTTCGTCAGTCAAATTGCTGAAGAAACGCACCCAGCTCACAGTATTTCCAGGTTGCGTGAACCTATCTGGGATAAATGTCATTCTTTTTGGATAATGGTAGGCTATGTAGTCATTTAATTATCGTCGCAGAAGTTCCTAACAATATTCACCTCTCTGGAAATGTTCTAATAACCAAACATGTAGCAACAGATTACAGCCCTCGAAATGCTCATACCCCTGCTTGCATCGATCTAGAGCTTGGTACATTTCGGCCAAGATCATGGGGATGATAATGTAAGTTTGTCCTTCAATTCCTTCCATTAGAGTCCTAGCGACCATGGCTAAGCGAGTGTGGATCCTCTCCCCTTTCATCGGAAATATCAGCAACCCCAAGAAACAGACAATGAACACAAAAACTAGGCGGTGTGTCCAACCCAAAGAAGTAATGGCAAGTTCATCACGGTGAAGGCGATATAACTTGTTATACCCATAACATTCATAAAGGAATTCAAGTATGTATGACTCCTTCAGACAGAGTAATTCATCATTTTTCTTGAAACCCATCATTTTCAAAACACCGCGGGGAGTGCGATATTCTAGTACTAATAAACCCGGACTATCCCATGGAAGCCTAGAGAAACCTCCTATTTCCTCTAGGAGAGGGGTCATCTCTATATTACCAAAGTAAAAGACAGCTCTTTTCGCATCCCAGAATATAGTGGCGGCCTCAATCAATGTGTTATTTGGCCTAATGTCCAATAAGGAAGGTGAATTTTCGAGGACCCTTTTCACATGATTCTGGTCACTAGGTGAGAGGTTCTTCCACCAATCAATCAGCAAAGGTGGGATGTTTTGAACCATGCGGAACCCGGGGATTTCGTGCCTCATTTTCGGCAACACAAATAGAGTTAGCCATTTCCCCCTCCGGGTTTGACTATTTACACATTAATGATCAACATACCGGCGTGTTTTCTCCAAGTACTTCACATAATGTGATGGTGTCCTTTGGGATTATGGAAATCCCGTCGGGCTTTGGACAAGGCTTATCTTAATGGATTATCACGTGGACAATGTTCTAACCCATACTAGGTTTGACATGATGCATGCACAGTTAATATTGGAGTGAGGTTTTTAGAAGGGTCTAGACTGGTACTCTCAAGTGGACAACTTGAGAGGGAAAGGCACAGAACCATCGACTGCACCGCTGATCGACTAGTTTATCGCAAATAAGCCTATCCAATTTAAAGGGTAATATTTTGGAAGAGCGCGGACACTCATCAATGCCGCTATAGTATTAGTTGGGCACGAGTGGAATATGATGTGGAGCATGATTTATACAAAGATAATAACACATTGCCAAGTATTCATAATAAATATGTAAAAAGCGATAAATACAGTATTAAGGTAAAACATTAAAGAGCGACAAAGGAAGAAGTTAGTCCGTGGAATATATGCGAGAATATAATAAATTAAATAATATAGTAGTCTTTAAACAAATGAAGAGCATTTAGAGCAAATAAGGGCAATAGGGAAAGGGATGTGCATGTCGTAACAAATTTAAGAAAATAAAGGTGGAGAAGGGAAGGGACGTGCATATTATAACGGGTTTAAACAAGTAAAGGTGAACGGAAAAGGGATGTGCATGTAATAGAAATATTTAATAAATAAAGATGGAAAAGGAATGTGCATTTATAACAAAGAAAACTAATCCCCATAAGCCAAGTTCATTATGGTAAGAACCTATGTATCCCCAGAAGAGTCGCCATGCTATCGCGCCCCGTTTGTTTTCGCGAAATCGGGTTTCGACATGTGACAACTCTTTTAAGGGAGGTATTAAAAGAGGAGAGTCAACACCTAAGGGTTTAAGGTGCATTAGGGCACCTATTACGCAAATAACTCTGCTTGACTAGTCAACGCCACCAAAGAACGAGTAAGGGCTCAAGTTACCTCAAAGAGAAGGTGTTAGGCACTCCTCGAGGTCCACAATTGTGGGTCCCGGCTGAACTTAAGATTATGTGGATTATGATTAAGCTAGGTGATCAAATAAATAAAGGAGTTCAGAAGTCATAGAACTTTATTACAACATGATTAATGCAGATCTTATTGTGAATATAGGGATACAACTATTTAGATCTAATAACAACATATAAAGAGGAGGGGGTCCTATGTTTTTTAGCCTAAAGGATCACCCCGTGCAACATAAATAATACTTCGTAACTCCCTCAAGATGGGGTGTTACTCATATTATTCAGCGGGCATAGACTGTTATCTCCTGCTACCCGATTACTATGTTACATTTATTACCTAAAGCACACTAATTCAATTATAGGTCGTACCTTATGCGTGCACTACTCGTTCCATACCTATGGTCCAGGAGGTATTGGACCTTTACATTGGATGGTTCTAGATCTCACTTAGGCTGCTCAGAAATGTCAAAACTAGGCAACATACAAAACACATTGGACTTCACATATAGGCAGTCAAGGATCAAGTTTGCCTCCACACTTAAGCAACAAACGCACACAAACACATATGCCGATCAGGAATCTGCAGAATCCTATAGACATGCTTTCTAGGTGATCAAAGTATGCAAGTGATTTCAGATGCGGGATATAGCTTATGGACAGAATCATGCGGGTATCATAAGCTAATTGTTGAGAGTTTTAAGTTACCAATCCTATATGTGCGATGCCTAAGTGATCTACGCGGTTGGGTACAACAGAATCTGCTAGGGAAAGAGTCCCAGAATTATTCATACGACGTGCATGAAGTAGTGTTTGAATGGTCTAGCATTAACCAATTAACAAGCAATTATTTCATATAGGCAGGATCTCTACGATTGATTATTAGAACTCATTTCATTTATACTTGGTCCTATAAACAGGATTTCTAGTGATCAGTGTGATACAATAACGAATGAAGTGATCAAAAATACTATTGGCATAATCTCTAGTGAATAACTGAAGCGAATTGAAGGAAAATTCATATGTTCCTATAGGCAGGTTTCTAGTAAATTTGAAAGTAATCATGCAAGTTGAAGGGGTGCTTACTCCCTATAAGCATGCTGTCTATAAACACATAGCAGTAGACATAGCATTTGAACTTATGATTAATAGTGAACAAGTAATGTGTGTGTGTGCTCCCCCTAATGTCATGATCTCTACAATGCTCATGTAATCAAACATATAGCAAACATATTACCAAGTCCTATAGGTATTGTATCTACCCATTGCACATAGATATTAAATTCTACCTATTCCCTTTTTACTAACACCCCAATTGTTTATACAAAAATTATTACAGGCCCAATAATGAGTAACAATATAACATAACAATGAACAGGCCCACAGTAGGCCCAAATAAAATAACTAAATACCCAGCCTTACTAGGCCTTCAACAAAACGCCACGTTCAATACACGGTCATGGGTCCATAGAAGAGCCAACACCAATTCAATGAGCCACAGCACCAAGTGTTGCACCACTTGGGACAACCAATATAGATATACAGTACATGACAGGGAAATAGAGTATTAGGGAAAGTTTTGGATGTTGAGAGATTGATTAGGACCAAGCCCTAGTTTGTCAGAGTTCACAAGGGCCTCAATGAACCACGAACAGTGCTCACACTAGGGAGGTCAGTAGTAAGAGCCTTGGCTTTCAACTGGCTAAGAATGAGAGGTTAAAGATAGCATAGATAACAAATGAGGGAGAGTGGACAATGGTTGAGGGACAAAAATTGAGGGATACACTTATAACTTAAAATAGACATAGAAAGGTTGAGCATACAGAACATCTAATCAAACAGGTCACAGGACTTAGAAGCAAGTTCGGTAGGGACTTAGAAGCAGGTTTAACACTTAACACATAGACAGTCACATATTGAAAGAGTTAAGGAAAGAACAAGTTTGCAATATTGACAAAGATTATCATGCACAGATGAGCAATACTAAACAAGTTGAAACCTGAGAGGGAATTATGCTAAGTATACATCCTAGCGTCATTATCAAGAAACAAGACAGCATTTAGACATGATGGGGAATGCGCATTGTGATGAGCCACGTAATCACAAAAGTAACAGGGCATCAAGTGAGTCAAAGACATACTGAGGGACATATCAGCAAAGAGGCAAGATCATAGTCAATAGAAAGGTCTCAACACAAATTAAAACACATTACATATGCAAGACTATCATTACAGAGATTCAGAATAGAGTGGAAAGTAAATTCATGTCAAATAACAAATGTAGGCATTCAGGCATTGACACAGTAGACTAATTAACTAAAGAAGGTCCAAGTTATACCAAGGATTCATCCTAATATCATGAAACAACAATTCAAACATGGTAGGGATAACAGGCTGAGGTAACTGTTCTAAATCACAAGCAATCACTAAAGGGGTATGGGATCGAGTGAGCATGCTAAGTGACACAATAGCAGAGAGACAAGTTATAATTAACAAGGAAAGTCTTACAAATGTGAGGCATTCATTATAGAGATTCAGGGCAAAGAAGGTAAGCATATTCATGAACATTCATGTGTTAATACACTAGCTAAACAAGCTTACTAAGGTTCAAATTATCCAAGTTAGACATAGATAATCTCATAACTAGCAGCATTAGGAGTAGTTAAATGCTAAAGAGACTTAAAACGCGTGTAAAGTTAATAGAGTGATGCATAAAAGTAACCCACAAACACATTAAGCCATGGATTCTAGAAGTAAGAACACATGCAAATCAGAGACACATAGGGATAAAATTGCAAAAGTCAAGTAACTTACCAGTTAAACAAACAATAGTAAAGAGCAAACGTTCTACAAGAACCCAGAATATCAATGCGTCAAAGTTCCCAAGAGCTTCAAAAGAACTCCGGGCAATGCTCGCACCATGAGAAAGTTCGAATAATAGAATCTCAGTGGCATTAGCTTTCAGCGGGCCAGAATGAAGTACAGAACAAGAGAATGAGGAAATCACAGAACGAAGCTCCAATTTTTAGTGAAAGTATATCGATTCAAGTCTACCCTAAAAGGGGAATAGGAAGGGGTTTTTATAGCAGTAAAAATCAAGCAAACAAACAAGGAAATATAATCAATCAGACATAAAAATAAGAAAAGAAGGGCATGCAGAATCAATTAGAACCAATTTGGGAGAAAAACAAACCCTAGTTTGACTGAAATCATAGACTGGCCGGAGATCTTGTTAAATCGGTCCCGTGTAATCTTGCCATAAATGTATATGGACGGAAAACCGTCCCAATATTATGAATAGGTCCAATCCCCCTTGATTTGGGAGACTGATACTTGCCAAAATCGGGCAAGTACCAAGTAATACCATGTTTATGCAAGTAATAGCGATATAATCCCACAAAGGTAAGTGAATCAGTGTAAGAATCCATGAATGGATTGGATTAGGAAAAGAACTGGAGGCGGCAACTGGGGTTTGTGAATAGAGGAGAAGGTTCGAGAGGATTTGGGGGAGGGGGACAGGAGAAATAAGGGTTAGGGTTTGGGTGAGGTTAATTTAAAAGGAGAGGATGAATGAGGGCCGTTAATCTTTCAAGATCAACGGCCAGGATTAATAATTTGAACAGGGTGGGTCAATTAATGGGTACCGACCGGGTTTTGGGTTAAGGGGTTATTTTGTTTGGGCTGGGATTATTGGGCTGATTCTGGTCCGAAAATTGGTTAAACATTGGGTTGTTATTTAAATACCCAAAATTTATCAAAAATAACTTACAAAAATGCTTGATAAATAAAAAATAAAATATTATTTATACACTGAAATAATTAAAATAATAACTTTGTATTATAACAATACAAAAATGCTATTTTGACACAAATAATATAAAATGAAGAGCCTTTATGTATGAGTATAGGCCATTATTGCAAAATTGGATAAAATGGCTTTACAATACTACTGTAATTATATGGAATGAAATAAAATGATTGAAACATATATTATAGGTGCAAAATAATTATTTTAGGTAACTAAGTCATCACAAAATAATTTAAAAGGATAATTTAAATACAAGAAAAAATTAATTTAAAGCTCTAACAATTATGAAAAATTATAAAAAATGCTTGTATAGGTTTGTATACTAAATAATGATGCAAATATGCTATTTTGAAAGAATATATATATTTTGAAAAATATGAGGGCAAAATTGGGTATCAACACTATCGCCGCATGTTGATCCTGCAACATTTCGAAGATCAATCGTAGGCTTACCCTATCGCCTTCGCCTTCGGGCGCTTCTCGAGCTATTGGTCGGGGTCCCCTGCAAACTCTATATTCGGGGTCAATTGACAGATTGACNTGAAAAATATGAGAGCAAAATTGGGTATCAACAGGGTGAATGATAGGCTAATGACTATTAAGCTAGTGGTTGGTAGGGTCACGTTTAACATGATTAGCGCATACGCGCCTCAGGTGGGCTTGGGCGAGGAGGTCAAAAGATGCTTCTAGGTGATTTTGATGAGGTTGTGCATGGTACTCCACACTCCAAGAAGCTCGTCATAGGGGGTAATTTTAATGGCCATATTAGGGTGTCAGCTAGGGGTTATGACGAGGTGGATGGTGGGTTCGGTTTTGGAATTTGGAATGAGGGTGGTACCTCATTGTTGGATTTTGCTAAAGCTTTTTACTTGGTGTTAGCTAATTCGTGTTTCTAGAAGAGGGAGGAATACTTGGTCACTTTCCGGAATAAGGTAGCCAGGACTCATATTGATTACCTTCTCCTTAGGATGGGTGATAGGGTCCTTTGCATTGATTGCAAGGTTATCCCGAGTGAGTGTCTGTTGACGCAGCATAGGCTCTTGATAATGGGCATGGAAGTCAAGAGAGTAAGGAAGAAGAGAGCGGTGTACGGCTAGCCTGAGATTAAGTGGGGAACCTTGACTAAGGCAAATGCTCAGAAGTTGGGGGAGAAGATATTGGCCATGGGGGCCTGGAGGAGTAGTGGAGACGCGAATAGTATGTGGACCAAGATAGCGAACTGTATTAAGGAAGCTTCTAGAGAGATTTTAGGGGTAACGAAGGGTTATTTGGGAGGATACAAAGGGAATTGGTGGTAGAATGAGGAGGTCGAAGAAAATGTGGAAGCTAAGAAAGAGGCATATCTGCAGCTAATGGGGAGAACGGATGAGGAGGAGAAGAGGACGTGTAGGGAGTGTTATAAAAAGGCTAGGAAAGAGACAAAATTGGGAGTCACAACGGCTAAGACTGCAGCTTTTGAGCGATTGTATGAGGATCTTGGAGGCAAAGGATGAGACAAGAATTTGTACAGGTTAGCCAAGATTAGGGAAAGAAAGGCTAGGAACATGGACCAAGTGCGATGCATCAAAGACGAGGATGGTAAGGTTCTGGTGGAAGAGGCATGTATCAGGCAAAGATGGCAAGAGTACTTCCATAAACTCTTGAACGAGAGAGGGGCCAGGAACATCATGCTAGGTGAGTTGGAAAGCTTAGGGAGTTAGAGGGATTTTGGGTTTTATAGGCGTATTAGGAGCGCAGAGGTTGAGGGGGCAATGCGGAAGATGAGCAAGGGTAAAGCAATTGGGCCTAACGAGATTCTAATGGAATTTTGGAAGAAAGTGGGTCGTGTGGGCTTGGAGTGGCTTACTGGGTTATTTAATGTCATTTTCAGGACGAAGAAGATGCCTGAATATTGGCGGTGGAGTTTGACGATCCCGTTGTAGAAAAGTAAAGGTGATATCCAAGACTGCAACAACTATAGAAGTATCAAGCTGCTGAGTCATACTATGAAAATTTGGAAGAGGGTGGTAGAGAGAAGGGTGTGACATAGTATTACTATTTCCGAGAACCAGTTCGGATTTATGCTGAGGCGGTCAGCTAGAAATTCCATTCATCTTGTGAGGAGATTAATGGAACAATATAGGGAGAGGAAGAAGGACTTGCATATGGTATTCATATACCTAGAGAAGACCTATGATAAAGTCCCGAGAGAGGTCCTTTGGATATGTATAGAGGCTAGCTGGTGTACACTAGGGTGATAAAGGACATGTATGAGGGAGTGAAGACTCGGGTGAGGACTACGAGAGGAGACTCGAATCATTTCCCAGTGGAGATGGGGTTTCATCAGGGATCGGCTCTTAGCCCATTTTTGTTTGCCTTAGCGTTAGAGGTGCTGACATGTCACATACAAGGGGAGGTGTTATGGTGTATGCTATTCGCTGATGACATAGTCCCAATTGACGAGACGCGACATGGAGTTAACGCTAGGTTGGAAGTTTGGAGACAGATGCTGGAGTCTAACGGTTTCAAGTTGAGTAGGTCAAAAACTGAGTAATTGGAGTGCAAGTTCAGTGATGGGATGCATGAAGAAGGAGTGGATGTGAAGATTGGTGCTCAAGTCATCTCCAAGAGGGATAATTTCAAGTATCTTAGCTCTATTATTCAAGGCAGTGGGGAGATTGACAAAGATGTACGCATCGTATTGGAGCGGCGGGATTAGATGGAGGCTCGCCTCGAGGGTTTTATGTGACAAAAATGTGCCACCTGGACTTAAGGGCAAATTTTACAGAGTGGTGGTTAGACCGACTATATTGTATGGGACTGAGTATTGTTCCGTCAAGAAGTCCCATGTCCAAAAGATTAAAGTAGTTGAAATGAGGATGTTGAGATGGATGTGTAGACATACCAAGAAGGACAGGATTAGGAATGAAGTTATTAGGGACGAGGTAGGAGTGGCATCTGTGGAGGACAAGTTGCGGGAATCAAGACTGAGATGGTTCGGGCATGTGAAGAGAAGAGACATAGATGCTCCGGTTAGGAGGTGTGAATGGTTGTACATGGCGGGTCTGAGAAAGGGAAGGGGTAGGCCTAAGAAGTATTAGAGAGAAGTAGTTAGGCAAGACTTGTCATTGCTCCAGCTTACCGAGGATATGACCCACGATAGAAAGGTGTGGAGGTCGAGGATTAGGGTTGTAGGTTAACAGATAGTGGTGTATTCCTCCCAGGCTTACCAGTAGAACTAGGACTATTTTGTATTATCTTATTCATGGTTCTTTACTATTATATGTTGTGTCATTCACGTCGTTACCATAATACATTGTTGTTACTATTGTTTGCTACTTGTTGTTTTATCTCCATTGTTTCTTGAGTCGAAAGTCTATCGGAAATAACATTTCTACCTCTATAAGATAGGGGTAAGGTCTGCGTACACAATACCCTCCCCAGACCTAATTTATGGGATTACACATGGTTTTTTGTTGTTGTTGTTGTTGTTGTTGTTGCTGTTGTTGTTATTTTTGTTGTTGTTGTACCTGGGTACAGTATATATGAACCTGGTTCATGCGTGTGTTCTTTTTCAAATTATCAAAACCTATAATGCTCAAATCAACAAGGAATTCGTGTTGATAAAAATAGAGATTTCGGCAGCGGAAAAGAGATTCAATGCTCTGATAGCATATGAAAAATAACAAGAATGGAGATCGGAAAAAAAGTTGTAGTACTCTATGTTGCTCGGATTCTCCGAAAATGTTGCCGGATATTTGTCGGATTCTCCAAAAGTAATACATTTTTGGAGAATCCGACACGAGTACAACAACATTTTGGAAAGTCCGCGCAACATAGGTATTACTGATGATTCAAAACGAGTACAACAATACTTTATTTATACACTCGACTATGCACAAGTCTAGAGTCCTATAATTTAGCTACAAGAGATAACATCTACTGTTCTATGTTATCTTTATATTTAATCTCATTCTCACTAAGCTTATCACATTAGTTACTCAACTCCTTGTCAGGATCTTTAACACTAACGAGCTAACTCCCATCAATGGAACCATTAATTAGCTTGTCTAAAATATCATTCATGCATAAGGTAAGTCAAGTTCATACTTAATAACAAAAGCCCGGACCGATTTGCAAATATATGGAGCAAAATTCTAAAACGTACGTGAACTCTAAGTATCTTTTTTATTACTCATTAGGGGTAGTGGTATCACATGCATTACAAAGTATAAATAGGTATATTAATTCAATGTGCTTGTATTTAGGCTATCTATAAATTTTTAGGAACAAATAAAGTCACAACATATATTAAGTTTATTAAGGAAAGAGAGTTAGACTATCTTGACTTTCAGCTTTATTGATATGCAGCTAGCTCGTGAAGAAAATTAAGGAAGGGACCAATGATATTGGTAAATTTAAATATCCCCCCC
>AWOL01S0001725.1:142166-156462 GCA_000715115.1 Nicotiana otophora
CCCAAACACACACACACATTCTCAATGGAAACGTTAATGCAACATCTGAAAAGATGCCTTTAGTGGTCCAGATATGGTTCAGTTCAGGACAACAATGATGGATGACACCCAAGCTTTTAAGGAGTTCAAAGAGCTGTTCTTATATTGACAGTTAAGGGGATTTCCATATTGTTAATGATAGGAACATGTAGCCCTCCCAAACACTTCAAAATTATTGAATATTCATCATGCATGTGTCTTTTTCAAAATAAATAGAAAATAAAGAAGATGGTGGGATATGTACTCTGCATTAACTTGGATGTTGCACTCGTTTTCTTGCATTCACATACCAGTCTTCTGTTTTCATTTCCAAAAATACCTATAACCAAACATTAAATCTGGTCTGCTGCTGCTTTATATATGTTAAAAAGGTTACATGCGATGAAAGCCAAATACCAGGAATATCCCAAAACCATAACTTTCTTTTTTCCTGAATTCAACATCTTTATTCTCTGCTTCTAGCTTCGTTGCAGACAAGAATTACATAGAAAAATGTTACAAAAGTTCGTACTAACTAACTTCAGTTTGAAGCTATATATATATATATATATATATATATATATATATATATTGGTTTAAGGACTTTATTTTTCAGAGTGGATTAATAACTTCACAGAGCCCTTTTTGTTAAAGATAGAACTTTTTGATTTATATTTTCTATTACTTAGGAGAGTAGGAGAGGGAATGGGAATGAAGACAGTGAGAATCGTATTCATATCTATATTGTAAAAGATTTCCACTAATACTAGCTAGTTGATTATTAAGTATGGGTGGCGTAAATAAATTACTATAAATAAGTGGATATAACACTAAGTTCATGCCAAATTGTTAAATTCATGGATAAGGGGACTAAGTTCGACTACTCTCCTCTTCAACTCGTTTACCAAGCAAATTTCTTTTTAATTGCACCAAAAATATATTCTTGCCGAAATTACCAAGTTTACGTCAGGAACTTCCTATTTAACGCTGGTCTTATTAATTAGGAGCTCGTCTGTCCTAGAAAACACATATTTTAGCCCCACCCCGCCCAACTTAACCGAAAATATTAGTGTGTCTCTCTCCACCCTATCTCTCTCTCTCGTAAACTTATTTTCTGTCGGTACTTTAAATTCATTAAGCCATCTTGTCCAAGTATAGATATTCTTTGTTCGTAAAGTGTGTAATCATTTATCAATAAGTTTGAACTATTTTGGAAATAACCCTTTTATTTATTTAATTGTATTTTAAATTAGCCCCTTAATGTTATGTTGATTGTTTTGAGTCATGCAAATTCTTTTTGATTTGAACTCAGTACCTCTGCCTTCTCCCATACAAAGTGTGTCAATATCTCATCTAAGAGTTTAAAGTTGCCTAGAACACACTTGTTTACTTAATCATATCCAACATCCATAAACCATAACTAAAATGTGACTAAACTAACAATACAATATGCTTAAAATATATCGAAATAAAGATTTGCATATGTTTTCAAAAAACAAATCAGGGACACCTTCAGTGGCCTTGCAAGTACATACACTGATCAGATTCAAACAAGAAGATAAATTAGAGAGGGATGGATCAAAGAACCTTGTCCACCGATTCCACATCGTCCACACATGGGGAACACATGTTGCCGGAGAAGCAAAGGCGATAGAAGAAGAAAGAAGAGGTCCACAAAGACAATAGTTTATCATAGGCAATGTCATATTCAGGCCACCTATTCTGAAAGAAAGTTGATGAAGAACAACAAGAAAGTGACCTTGAGAGAGAGGGGGGGGGGGGGGGACCATTAAGGCAAGGAAAGACAGTAACTTAAACACTCTTTTACTAGTTAAAGAGAACAAGGGTTCTTCAAGATGGTGACACTTCTTGTGGTGGTTGTGAACTATGACATCTCACATCCTCATGCAACTTGGAAGAGGAAAAAAAAAGATTAAAACAAAAGTCAATTTCCTGTCTAGGCTAGTGTATGAAAAACATTTTATATGTACATATAGACTAGATGGTCACACAAATTAACAATTCCAACAATTCACGCGCCTATCTTTTAGAAGCAAAATGCCCAACTACTAAGCACATTTATTTATTACAAGACTTAAGGCACTTGCTAATTACTCCCTCTGTTTCAATTTAGATGACACATTTTTCTTATTAGTCTGATCTAGAAAAAATGGCATATTTCTACATTAATTAAAAATAATTCAACTTTAAACTTTTCATTTTACCCATTGTACCCTTAATGAGAAGCTTTTATAACTACACAAATGTCATGGCCCCACAAAGCTTTTACCCCTTAAGCTTTTAAGACCACAACTTTTAAAAGTCTTTTTTTAAACTCTGTGTCAAGTCAAACTACCTCATCTAAATTGAAACGGAGGGAGTAACTTTTTCAGGAATAGTTCAACTGTCTAATTGTATGTGGGTGAAACCGAGCTCGTTGGATACCTCGGTTCTCGATGGAGTAAACAGAGCAGAGACATGATTGTAAGAAACCGGAATCGAGACAAGGATCCTCTCGAGTCGTAGTCCGAGCAAAACACCTACCCTCGGAAGAATCGGGGCCACATTCCCCAAATCCGATTCGAACCCCAAAACTTCGGAGAGCATTCTGAGGTAATCGCGCATGACTAGCAAAGGGACGTGATATCCGCGCCCAGCCGGATGTCACGGCGTAAATCTCGGCACGTATCGGTAGAAAATCTGTGATTAGCAAAACGGAAGATTTTTACCTTTTATGGAATTGTACTTAGGGTAAACCTCCCCTATTATATAAAGGAGAGTTTGACTATTCATTAGATACATTATAACACGCATATCAAGGCAATATATTCTTATCTTCTCTGTTATTCAAAGTTCTAACTTTCGTTCATTAGTTCTTCATTGTTGTGAGCCCGGGATCGAAGGCAGACATTACATTAAGCTGTTAGTAAGTCCGGGATCGCTCCCCTGAATTGGTTTGACAATTTATTTCATCCTTTATCTATTTAATCTAACGCTTTTTATCATTTGTATTGAATTAACCTGCATATCCTTAAAACCGCATATAAATTCAATTGTTATCCGTTTTTAGGGTAAACAGTTTGGCGCCCACCGTGGGGCTAAAGATAATAGTAGCAATTGGATACAAATTTTTATAACACACTCTATTTTACACTTGTTCTTTGAACTTTTAATTTAAGATAAAATTTAAAATGTCAAACTCTTAATCTGCCCATTTGAACATTAATGCTGAGTCTGGCCACCACGCCGAGAACAACAACGTGGTGTGCAACAACGTGGTGCGTAACAATGAGGTGCCCCCTGTTGACCCCAACGAAGTCCCAGTTGCGGATCTGATCGATGCTAACTCACACGTGTCTATCAAAGCAAACTTGCCTACTGACCCCGAAAACAGCATTCATGGGGGAGCCCGGTCGATAGCCCAAAGTACACACGACGGTGAAGGTGGGGGGATCAACTTGCGAATGATCTTCAAAATGTTACAGGCTCAACAGGTAGCGATAGCCAAGTTGCAGAACCAAAGTCGCACCCCCAGCAGAGTCGAGCCCGAACCATCCGGGGAAAACGCTCATAGAAATAGACTGTCCACAAAAAGGCTGGGTGAAGCAGAACCCGGAAACCAACCTTGAGATAATAAATATGCTTGAGGATCTAACAAAACGGGTGGAATCGGGAGAAAAGAAAATCGAAGCCAACTTAAAAAAATGGAGACATATAACTCCATGGTCGATCAAATCCCAAGAGCACCACCGATACTGAAGGGCCTGGATTCCAAGAAATTTGTCCAAAAGCCTTTCCCTCCGAGCGTAGCTCCGAAACCGATTCAAAAGAAGTTGCGTATACCCAAAATTACGAAGAACATGTGCACCATCAAGGAGAACAACTTAGAAGATGACGAAATCGAAGCCGTTCTGCTGACAAAGTTCGGAGAGACCTTGTCAAAAGAAGTTATGATATGGTATCACAACTTACCCCCTAATTCTATTGACTCGTTTGCTATGCTTGCAGATGCCTTTGTGAAAGCACACGCCGGGGACATTAAGGTCGAGACCAGGAAGTCAGACCTTTTCAAAGTAAAGCAAAGAGATAACGAAATGATCAGGGAATTCGTGTCGAGATTTCAAATAGAACGGATGGATCTGCCTCCGGTCACGGACGATTGGGCTGTTTAGGCATTCACCCAAGGACTCAACCCCCAAAACTCATTGGCTTCACAACAGTTGAAACATAATTTGATAGAATACCCGGCGGTAACTTAAGTCGACGACCATAACAGGTACCAGTCAAAAATTAGGGTCAAAGATGATCAGCTCAGGGCCCCTTCCGGGGCCATTTATCCCGTCAAAACTAGTGACAGATCCAAAATATCCATCGATCATGAACCAAGATCGAACAGAGATTGGTATCAACCATACAATGGAGATCGAAGGGGTAATGGGTCCGGTCGCAACCCTGCAAGGAGTGAAAGAAGAAGCGATCGAGGTCATAATAACTGGGGACTCATGAGCAAAAACGGTTTCGACAGACCCATCGGGTCTAGGGAGGCACCAAGGTTATCGGAGTACAACTTCAGCGTCGATGATACCGGCATTGTATCAGCCATTGGACGCATCAAAGATACTAAGTGGCCTGAACCATTGCAATATGATCCTTCCCAACGGGACCCCAACCTAATGTGTAAATATCATGGTACTCATGGACATAGAACTGAAGATTGCTAACAACTGATAGAAGAAGTAGCCCAATTATTCAATAACGGATACCTCCGAGAATGTTTGAGTGATTGAGCCAAAAATCACTTCAAGGATAGGGACTCCAACAAGCAGATCGAGCAAGAGGAACCTCAGCATGTTATTAACATGATCATTGGTGGAGTTGACGTCCCCCAAGGGTCGATGTTAAAGCGCACTAAGTTGTCCATTACAATGAAAAAAAGACTTGAGATTATGTACCGCAGGGAACCATATCTTTCAGCGATGAGGACGCTGAATGCATCGTGCAACCACATAATGATGCATTGGTAATATCTGTACTCATAAATAAATATTAAGCTAAGCGCGTGTTAATCAATCCAGGTAGCTCGGCCAATATCATCAGATCGAGGGTCGTAGAACAGCTAGGTCTACTAGACCAAATAGTGCCTGTATTCCGAGTTTTAAACGGATTTAACATGGCATACGGGACTACTAAAGGGGAGATAAAGTTGTCGGTGAACATCGCTGGAACCGTTCAGGAAACAAAGTTCTACGTGATCAAAGGAGATATGAGATACAATGCTCTATTAGGAAGGCAATGGATTCACAACATGAAGGCACTACCCTCGATACTACATCAGGCATTGAAATTCCCCACACCAGGAGGGATCAAGACTGTTTACGGAGAACAGTCGACCGCAAAAGAAATGTTCGAGTTCAATGAGGTAATCCCGATCTCCGCACTCTCGACACCAAAGGACCCGAGTTCGGTTAAAAGGAAAGAAACCAAATAGCAATCACCGACACCGGCCCCGATCAAACCAGAGAAGTAGGAGAGAGCCGAGGATGATGATTACGGAGTCCCTATGTCGTTCATTGCCCCTAACGATTCTGATGTCACCAAGTCAACGGTTGAGGAGTTGGAACAAGTCATATTGGTCGAGCACTTGCCCGATCGGAAGGTATACCTTGGCACGAGGCTAACTCCCGAGCTCAGGAAAAAACTCATTGAATTCCTTATAGCTAACATAGATTGTTTCGCTTGGTCCCATCTTGATATGACAGGGATCCTGCCAGAAATAACTACACACAAGCTAAGCCTTGATTAAACAGAAGAGGAGGCCCTAGTCCCAAGTCAAGCATACATTCATCAAAGACGAGTTATCCAAACTCCTTAAAATAGGTTCCATTCGGGAAATTAAGTACCCGGATTGGTTAGAAAACATAATAGTAGTGCCTAAAAAGGGAAATAAATTAAGAATGTGTGTAGAATACAAAGACTTGAACAAGGCATGCCCTAAGGACTCTTTTCCTTTGCCTAACATTGATCGTATGATCGATGCAACGGCCGACCACGAAATACTCAGCTTTCTCGACGCCTGTTCCGGGTACAACCAGATCAAGATGGACCGGGACAACCAAGAAAAGACTCCTTCATCACTAAATACGACACCTATTGTTGTAACGCAATGCCATTCGGACTAAAAAATGTCGATGCCACTTACCAACATCTAGTAAATCGGATATTCGAAGAGCAAATAAGAAAATTAATGGAGATTTACATTGACGACATGCTATATTAGTCCCTGCGAGCAGAGGACCATTTGGAACATTTGCAGGAAACCTTCAACATACTAAAGAAATATAATATGAAGCTGAACCCGGAGAAATGCGCATTCGGGGTCGGATCCGGGAAGTTCCTCAGATTCATGGTGTCCAACGAGGGATCAAGATCAATCCCAACAAGATCAAAGCTATAGAGGACATAACCGTAGTGGACAATGTTAAGGTCGTTCAAAGGCTAACCGGGCGCATAGCCGCCCTGGGTCGGTTCATTTCAAGGTCCTCCGATAAGAGACATCAGTTCTTCTGGTTATTGAAGAAAAAGAATAACTTCTCGTGGACCCCGGAGTGCCGGCATGCTTAGGAAGAACTCAAACGGTACCTTTCGAGTCCACTTTGCTTCATGCTCCGAAGGCAGATGAGCAATTGTACCTGTACTTAGCGGTATCCGAGATAGCGAAAAGTGGAGTCTTAGTCCGGGAAGAAGAAGGTGCAAAATTTCCTATATATTATGTTAGCAGGACTCTAGGTAAGGGCGAAACGAGGTACCCTTACCTGGAGAAATTGGAGCTCGCTTTGCTAAGCGCCTCCAGGAAGTTAAGGCCATATTTTCAATGCCATCCCATATGTGTCGTAACTACTTACCCATTGAGGAACATAATGCAAAAATCCGAGCTCTCGGGACGATTGGCAAAATTGGCCGTTGAAATTAGCGGGTACGATATCGAATATCGACCCCGGACCGCCATCAAATCTCAAATTTTGGCAAACTTCATGACCCACTTCACGCCCGCCTTAATACCCGAAGTCGAAAAGGAATTGTTGCTAACCTCGAGGACTTCCTCGGGGATATGGACCCTCATTACGGACGGTGCCTCGAACGCAAAAGGGTCCGGACTCGGCATCGTGTTGATGCCACCCACGGGTAATGTAGTTAGGAAATCTATTAGAACTGTGAAATTGACTAACAATGAGGTCGAGTATGAGGCCACGATTGCAGGTCTCGAATTGGCTAAAAGCCTGGGGGCCAAAGTGATCGAAGCTAAATATGATTCCCTCCTTGTGGTAAATCAAGTCAATGGTACATTCGAAGTGAAAGAGGAACGAATGCGAAGATACTTGGATAAACTACAGGTAATGCTACATCAATTCAAGGAATGGACTCTACAACATATGCCCTAGGATCAAAATAGCTAAGCCGATGCTCTGGCTAACTTGGGGTCATCGGTTGATGATGATGAATTCAGCTCGGGAACGGTCGTACAACTCATGAAATCGGTAGTGGAAGAAGGCCATGCCGAGATAAACTCGATAAGTTTAACCTGGGTCTTGAGAAACAAGTATATAGATTACCTGAAGACCGTGAAGCTGCCTTCGGATCCCAAAGAATCGATAACCTTGCACACGAAGGCGGCCAGGTTTAGCCTATCCGAAGATAATACTCTATTCGGGAGAACGTTTGACGTCCCGCTAGCCATATGATAGGGGCCGGGAGACACCGAATATGTTTTGAGGGAAGTTCATGAAGGCACATACGCAAACCATTCGGGGCAGAATTATTGGTTCGTAAGATAATCAGAGCCGGATATTATTGGATCGACATGGAGAAATATGCGAAGGAGTTCGTGCAAAAATGTGACGGCTGTCAGAGGATGCACCAATGATCCATCAGCCCGAGGAGTTACTACACTCGGTCTTATCGCCCTGTATGTTCATGAAGTGGAGAATGAACATCGTCGGTCCCCTACCGTGGGCACCCGGTAAGGCTCAATTTATACTATTTAAGACTGACTATTTCTCTAAATCGGTTGAAGCTCAAGCATTTGAGAAGGTCCGGGAAGAAGAAGTCATCAACTTCATTTAGGACCACATCATATGTCGGTTCGGTATACTGGCCGAGATAGTATGTGATAACGGAAAACAGTTCATAGGCAGCAAAGTAAGCAAATTTTTCGAGGACCATAGGATCAAGAATATCTTGTCAACTCCCTATCACCCTAGTGGGAACGGGCAGGCGGAGTCGACGAACAAAATAATCCTTCAAAACCTTAAGAAACGGTTGGCTGATGCTAAAGGGAAATAGAAGGAAATCCTTCCCTAAGTCTTGTGGGCATATCGCATAACCTCAAAATCCAGTACCGGGGCCACCCCATTTTCGTTGGTCAATGGCGCCGAAGAACTAATACCAGTAGAGGTGGGAGAACCGAGCCTCAGGTTTCGGTATGCAACCGAAGAATCTAATGACGAGGCCATGAGCATGAGCTTAGAACTACTGGATGAGAGACGCGAGGCCACTCTAGTCCGGCTGGCCGCCTAAAAGTAGCGGATAGAAATATATTACAACCGAAGAGCCAACCTCCGACATTTCAACATTGGGGATTTGGTACTAAGAAGAGTAACACAGAACACCTGGAAACCGAACGAAGGGAAGCTAGGACTGAACTGGGAAGGTCTGTATCGAGTCATCGGGATTACCAGTAAAGGTTCTTACAAACTCGAAGCAGGAAACGACACACAACTACCAAATAACTAGAACGTGACCCACTTAAAACAATATTATTGCTAAGGTACGCCATCATTCATTTTCTTTTATTTGGCTAACACTTTCATGCAACATCCGAAGGAGAATGTAGCTGATTGAATCTGAAAACACGCGTTGCACGCTTTTTCCTTGAACCAGTTTTGTCCCAAATGAGTTTTCCGGCAAGGTTTTTAACGAGGCAACAATAAATCATGCTAACTTAGAGTCGAAGGCCGATTTTAAATCGGAGTCAATGGTCGCATCAACAGTATCCAAGTCCACTCGAAGATCGACCTCGAATACTGGGGGCCATCACCTTTGGGTCATGATTTTTAGCAAGGAAGGAAACTATATGCTCGAACAGTCTAGGCTCGGTGGTTAGGATTCATTGTAAGGGCCAAACAGTCAAATGAACCGTGCCCGAGTAGGTCACACCGGCCTCAGTACGAGCTTTTATACAGTCTTGTACGTTACGCACAGAAATGAAAGAAAGTTTCCACTTTGCTAACAAATATTTTTTGCTTCTTAAAAGTATCAAGCCTAAGGGCTACTCCTATTAGGCAGTGCCCAAACCTAAAAGGCCACGACTACCCTAAAAATAGTTTGGATACGTCTAAAGCCCGTAATCAAAACATAAGGCCTTCAACAAAATTCCAAAACTGTTCAAAGTTTACCCTCGGCAAAATTATAGTCTAAAAAACATTTAAACAAACATCTTGGGGAAAGCTTTCGGTCACTCCGAGCCCCCATAAGTTTCAAACAAAACTTGCATCGAGGACAAGCCTTGTTCGGGCCTCCGAAAAGCAACTTATTACTACGTTTTATTTCGTGCTAAGGCATTTGAAATCTTTGCAATTATAGAAAGGATGCTAAAGGTAATAGACTTGAAAATTGCCAAAAGGGAAAACACTTTATACTTTCCAGAATGTCTTTACAAAGGCCAATGAAAACGGCCTCAACAAAATAAATGTACAAGGTGCAAAAACAAAGACAACAATTTCTAAGGCACCTACGCCCAATCTTCACCAGAACTCGCCTCGCTACCAGAGCCACCGGGGCCTTCTTCATCTTCGAGTTCGTCGGAGCCCTCAGAGCGTTCTTCATCCTCGGGTTCAGCCAGCTTCTTGCCCTCGACCTTGAGACTTTTTGCCTCCTCGATCTCGGCAGAAAGGTCGAAGCCTCGAGCATGGATCTCTTTGAGGGTCTCCTTTCGAGACAACCGCATCATGTACTCAACAGTGGTTTTCAGATAGGCCTCGGATGCCTCAACATCGGCCCTATACTGGGCCACCATCTCTTCAGCATTAGCGGAGGTTGTGCGCATCTGAGCCTTTACAGCTTCATATTCACTGTCGAGGGCATCATGCTCTGCCAGGGCCGAGTTTAGTTAAGCTCGGAGTTCCTCGTTCAGCTGGGCTCGCTTATCGGCCTTCTCTTTTACCACTCGGAGTTGAACTTCTACTGATGAAAGTTGTGCTTGGGAGGTCTCCTTCTCCAAATCCAGCCGGTCTATTTTTACCTTCCAAACATCGGCCATGGCTTTGACCTTGTTCATTTCAGCTCGGAGTTTGTCGATCCGGTCAATCTTCTGCTGAACGTGCGAGGTTTGATCGTTATTTTCCATGGCTAACTCTTCATTTCTAACTTCGAAAACCTTTGCCTTTTCGACCAAGACAGCACGCTCCTTCTGAGCCGCATCCAGCTCGGCCTAGAAATTCTTGACGACCTTTTCGTGTTGCTCACTGAGAAGCTTATACATGTCTCTTTCCTCGGGAAGATCCTTGATCTTAACCTCGAGCTGGTTAACCTCGGTCCGGTACCGAAGAAAGCTTTCATGATGGAGTATCGAGGCCTGCGAAATGGTAAAATAAAGAAGACATGAGAAATATCATTGACTAAGTCAAAGGTCGAAAGATCGTAATGAACCTTACCTGATTCAGTGCCTGTTGCACTTCGTTGAACATGAACAGTACTTCCACCTCGTTTATTTTTGCATGGTCTTCTTCGGTCACCAGGCATCGAAGGTGGCTCGCTACTCCCATGGGAACGGAAAGAACCCGGGCATCCTCCAGGATAGTGATGACTATCAACCTCTTGCGGTCGGGATCTACACTCGGGGAAGGGAATTGGTTGTCTAACTTCGGACTCGAATTCAGCCCGTCGACTTCTGAAGACGACTTCTTTTTCGGCACTTCCAGGTCACCCAGCCCGGAAAAATCCTCCAAAATGGACGAGTCCACACCGTCAAAAAAGGAACGAAGGGGATTGTCCGTGCCATGAGTCCCTTTGTTTGACCTCTCCTTTCCCGCTCGGGCCTCCTCGAGCATAGTCTTAGTATAAGAAGGCAACCCTGAAATATCTATGACACTGGGTGCCTCCTTCGGGGTGTGGCCGGCATTTCCGGGAAGTCTCAGCCCCAGTCTCCTCATCGACCCCCCGAGCCTGAGGGGGATCAGCCTCATGTATCTTCTCTTCAACAGCTGCTCGTTCCTTGGGGGATGCCGGCCCGTGGGCCACAAAGAAATCATCTTCTTTGGGCTAATCCCTAAGCCGATAAAGCGAATCTGAGTTGGGTGCTCGAGAAGTATAACTTTCCTTTGGCTTACGGGCCAACCTTTTCTTTTGCTTCTTCTTCTCTGAGCTCGGGGAGCCCGGAGCCTTCCTTTTCTTCTTTTCTTATGTTGGAGCCCGGGGCTGCCCCAAAGTGGAGGGGTCAACGGACGGATCCTTATCCCCCACTAAAGGCACAAGCTCAATGGTCTTAGACAAACTTGCAAAAGGAAAAGTGAAGAACATAAGGTAAATATGATGTGAATGGGAGAGAGAGATGTTACATATTCAAGGAAGGGTCTTACCGTGAGAACGGGCCTCCCAGCGGCCCCTCGAGAGTTTGCACCATGAGCGCTCTGAATAAGGCTGAGCGACGGCTGGACCACCATAAATACCAGTAAGAAAAGAGGAGATGAAGTGATGATGGCGTCTCCACATGGATAGTGATGGCGTATGCAGGCCCGGGACTACTACGTCCTTACCCGCCCAGTTGTAGTCCTTTTGGACAGCGGGGAGGACGTCTTCGGTAATGGAGCATATATCTTGATACTCCTTCACCCCATCCCTGCACCGACGAGGGCTTCTCAACTTTAAAGTCATCGGCAATCGAACAACCCCCGGGAACGAACGTTTTCAAGAGAGGCTCGGTAGCTGGTTCATTGGTAGCCGTGCTAGGAGTATACCTCTCGAGGACGATCACATCGGGAGTGATCTCCTCGATTTCAGCGGTCGGTTGCGATGAAAAAGCAGCGGCTTGTTGGGGAACAAATTTAGAAGTTTTAGCCATTGTTATCTGGAAAAAGCTTGAAAAATATGAAGAAATGTTGAAAGATGAAAAGTCAGGTGCGTTAATTTGGGTAAAAATTAGGTAAAAACTTGCAACTTACTGAGAAGTCTTGAAAAACATAGATAAAAATATTAGAATGTGGAGAAGAGTAGTGATATCCTGAAAACTCGAAGGTAGAAGCTTGGCCAAAAGGTAAAAAATGAACGAAAGAGGAAAGTATTTATAGAGGTTTCGCGCCGTTTCGCATTCAGGGATGACCCGCCGATGGCTAATGCGTGTTTGAAATCATGACGACACGACTGGCGGGACGTTTCAGATTCTTTGTTGTTTCTATCACGGCGTATTGAAGAAGGGATCGAAGTGCATATGTTGTTTCTCGTCGTTTCAGTAAACTTACTCTCCGAGAAACGAGGGGATTATCTGTATACAGGTGAAATCGATCCCGTTGAACACCTCGGTTCTCGATGGAGTTAACGGAGCAGAGACATAATCGTAAGAAATCGAAATCGGGGCAAGGAGCCCCTCGAGTCGGAGTTCGGGCGAAACACCTACCCTCGGAAGAATCGGGGCCACATCCCCGAGATCCGATTCGAACCCGAAAACTTCAGAGAGCATTACCAAATAATCGAGCACGACTAGCAAAGGGTCGTGATATCCGCGCCCAGCCGGATGTCACGGCGTGAATCTCGGTACGTATCGGCAGAAAATCTGTGATTAGCAAAACGGAAGATTTTTACCTTTTACGGAATTGTACTTAGGGTAAAACTCCCTTACTATATAAAGGGGAGTCTTGACTATTCATTAGATACATTGTAACACGCATATCAAGGCAATATAACTTATTTTCTCTGTTATTCAAAGTTCTTACTTTTGTTCATCAGTTCTTCATTGTTGTGAGTCCGGGATCGAAGGCAGGCATTACATTAAGCTGTTACTAAGTCCGAGATCACTCCCCTTAATTGGTTTGTCAATTTATTATATCCTTTATCCTTTATCTGTTTAATCTAACGTTTTTTATCATTTGTATTGAATTAATCTGTATATCCTTAAAATCACATATAAATTCAATTGTTATCCATTTTTTAGGGTAAACACTAATTATGGCATAACCTATAAAGGTATCCAAAGACGAGAACAATAATTGAAAATCCAGTAGTATCCGAAGTTGATGTTGTGAAAACAAGAAACAAATACATATATAAAGAAAAGGAAAGGGGATTATGTAAGATTGTTTTCCCACTTTATGAAGGCACAAGTGGTGCAGTGTAATTGAACTAACTCTTTTGATACATGTGTCTGAAAATGAATAATGAAAATGCATATACGGTCCCCTCTATAGCTCTCTGAGACTATGACTTTAATGGTAAAGAGGGTTTTGCATGAAATGAATGAAGGTGGTTGTTGTTGTTGTTGTTTCTTTGTTGGGGTTCGCTATGAGATGTGAATTTCAAAGACAGGTTTTTGGGGCTCCACTTCCATTGAGATGGTGCAATCCATTAAAGAGAAGAAACGAGTGAACATCCATTTAAACACAAAACTAAAAACTTGTTCAATTATGACAAACCGTCTCATCTTTATTTAAGTCCAATGAGATAGAGGCTATTCTTTTGTTTTCTCTTTTTCTTTACTAGAGGATAGTGACTAGTCTTGAGATGACAAAAGAAAAGAAAAGGTTGAAATTAAAAATAAAAGGGCAATTATAAGAGTCCGTTATTCAAATGGTTACTCAATTATCCGAAATTATTTACTAAAGTCATATTTCTTTCGTTTGTGACAGCAACGTCACTCAACTATGCCTATAGCACTCAAAATGTCACTCAACTAGATTTCTCAAATTTTTGATTGGCATATACCTATTTCATCCTCTAAATTATCAACTTTTATCTTCTTTTTATTTTTAAAAACATTTTAATATTATATTTATTTTCTCTTTTAATTTATATTATGGACTTGCCTATAGAATAAATAAGTTTATTTATAAATTAAAAAATAAAATAGTGTTTAAGCATATATAATGTTGGAATAATAAAATATTGAGGATAGTAAAAAAATTAATTAGAATAATTTATTCGTTATAATAATTTTGATATTAACAACAAAAATTCAAAAATATTATTTATTAAATTGAGAATGAAATAAAATAAAGGTTTTATAATATATATA
>AWOL01S0001725.1:167900-185651 GCA_000715115.1 Nicotiana otophora
TAAACTGGACGGATATATATATATTTTTTATTTTTTTTACAAATACAAAGAGAACTACATTTCTCTTCATAACAGCAAATTCAAAGTTCAAATTGCAGGTTAATCATCCTTTTTGTTCCTCCATATAGAAAACTTTATTCTTTTAGACTCAAATTACTTGTGCTTGTAAGTAACGTATAATAGATTATTGTGATTAGTTTTTGTGGGGATGGAGTACACATATATATAGTTTTCTTCAATTTTTATGTAATTTTACCAATTTATAAATATTAACTGTCATTATATTATTTTATAAAATATTAAAAATTAAATACCTATGGGGCTTACGTCCCGCTGAAGTATATGTAAAACGGCTCGCCTTATGTCCACGTCTTTTAAAACATTTACGCAAAATTAGTCCTCTCCTACTATTAAAAACTGATTGTCCAATAAAAGTGCTACAGTTCGCCGATTTACCGTCCTAGTTTCTTGTAAGATAAACCTTTATTTGTATAGGGTACTCGTGTTTGAGCTAAGCCGAGATAGTTTAAAGTAAAAAAGTAAAAGCTACTACTATATCCGTCCAGTTTACGTGAACTTATTTTATTTTTGATCCGTTTCATAATAATGATCCCTTTTTAAATTTGGAAATAATTTTGCTTAAACTTACAATTCTACCCTTAATGAGAAGCTTTTATAACCACACAAATATTCTGGGCCCCTTTTTGAATTGTTTAGGACCACAAATTTTAAAAAATTTTATTTTTTCTTAAATTTCGTGCTTAGTCAAACAGATTCGCATAAATTGAAACGCAGGAGTAAGAAATATATATGTGTACTCTTTAGTTTTCTCTCTAATCTATAGCCAAACTTGCTAGTAATTGGCCTTGTCTCGAAAGTACGCCCGACTATCTTCCACTACTGCAGATGCAACTTAAAGAACAGTGGGGTGGGTAGTTGGGGTGGGTGGAGATTAGAGGAAAATGATGATAACACAAGGACTTGATAAGCAATGATCCATTTCACAGGTTTGCGACTTTGACAGACTTCATTGTGTTAGAGTTAAAATTCTATATACATATTTATTTATTTTTAGTTGCTATCTCAACTGAACCCATGTTGTCTAAATTTTTTGATTCTGCAACTGTGTTGATATGTGTATTAAAGCAGTTGATACTCCTTTCGTTTCACTTTATGTGTGGGATTTATAGTATGTGTCAATCTACTTACATTTGGTTTAAATTTCAATATAGACATTTCAAGTTTTTAAATATAATAATACAATTACATGAAAAGTACGATAAAACAAAATAGTGAATAATTTAAAATATTTAAGATTAACTTTTATTAAAATAGAACAATTTTAACTTCTCAGATGGTAATAGTTGCACGTAAAGTAGAACAGAAGCCAGAAGTGACATATTCGAAAAGCAATTATTTCTACTAATTCGAATTCGCATCCACAAAATCTATTTAAGAATGAAGCGTTTCCCAATAACAATATATACATTTCCTACCGGAAGTAATATATAGTTGTAGCATAGGAAGATCTTACAATAACTCAAAGGCAGTACTAAAGCATGTGATTCTGCTTGAATCTATATGTTGGTACTTGGTTGTGACAGCACCTACCATTCAAGTAGCTAGGTAAGTGGCTAAGATGATTGCGTACGTGCATAATTCTGTGCCTTATACGGGGAAGCTCTGCAATACTATAAATAGAGGGGTACGGTTCTTTGCACGTCAAGCTTGGTGCAACTCACATACTACTTGAAGAACGACAAAATATCAATTGACAGTAGAAGTATTGACATTGAGAAATGAAGATATATATATATATATATATCTGCGTTTTTTTTCTCTCTCTCTTAACTGTCCTTTGCTTTGCTGACAGCGAACACATTTTTTTTTATCACTTTGTACCTCGTCTGTCGATTTAAGTCATGAAGCAATAACATCACAACTGTCGTACTTTTAATAAGTTAAATGTTATTTGAACTAGCTACTTATTAGTAGAACATTATTTGACCAAACGTACCGTACTAAGTTAAAATATGGAGAAAAAGAATATCTACATATGCTGCCAAATCAATTTTGAAATAACATGAGATACTTATTTAGGGTCTTTTTCGGTAATGTGTAATTACTATATATGCCTCTCGAAAGAAAGATTTTAAAGATAACAATATGTTTGAAAAACAAAAGAGAATTTCAAAAGTCACCTTGTATTTATACAATGTAATTACTAACAATTCTCACATCTGTCCCGGAGAATCAGAAGAGTTGCAATTGCTCCCTTTCAGTTGCAGTCGATTCCAGCTAAACAAGTAATTATACTTGGTATGGAAAACACCCCAAAACAATATAATTATAACTAATTACACCCACATTCAGTTCCAGGTGGCTTAGTGTAAATGATGAACGACATACAACGTTTGAAAATTAGACACAAATATATAATTTGGATCGAAAATCGTGAAAAACTCTTTATAATGTGAGAGTTATACTTGCTCAAAGTCAAGTTATATGCGACTTTGGATATCTTTTTATTTAATATTTCCATCTTGTTTCAGACTATTTCTCCCCAATTTTAAAAATTCTTAATAAGTTCTAAAATATGTTTTACATATATTTTTAAGTCCAATTAGTGTTCATAACTTTAGCAGATTTTGTTAGCACCCAAACAAAGCGTTTAGCGCTTGATAACCTTTTAAATGACCTTAAAACATTTTGAAATTTTTGGAGCATTACATCAGTGGTCGGGTATCAAGGAAGTTTAGGTCCGGGGACTAAGGTCGGGGATCGAGGTTCGGTGATTTAGATTTGGGGGTCACTATCGAGAGGGTTAGGGTCGCGGTTCAGGGTCTAAGGTCAGGGGTCGAGGGTCAAGGTTATGATCCGGGGTTGAGATGCGGTGCTGGGGTCGAGGATTGAGGGTTGGGGTAGGGGTTCGAGGTCAGGTGATTGGGACACGAGGGTAGACAGAGGAGGGTGATAAGAGTTTTATGGGATGCAATTAGGGTGTGGTTGGGGGTGTAACGATCCAATGCATCATTTTGAGTTGTAATACTTTGTTTCTTGAGTCGAGACTTTTCATAGTGTAACGACCCGACCGGTCATTTTGAGCTTTAACATTTTCGTTCGGTGAACTGGGACGTTGAGTAGCTTGATACGATGCATTAGGACTTGTTGATAAGGTTAGTTTCGGTATTTGAGAGGTTCAGAAATTATTTGAATGAACGACTCTCAAGTTAAAAACTTTAAGTTGGAAGGGTTGACCAAGGTTTAACTTTTGAGTAAACAAACTCGGAATCAGGATTTGAAGGTTCCAGTGGATTCGTAAGGCGATTTCTAACTTGGGCATATATTCGGGGTTGAGTATTAGGTGGTCCAAGAGCGATTCAGCGCTTATTCTCAGAAGTTTATAGTTTGAATGTTTTTGAATTTTCTAAGTTTGACTTGGAGTGGATTTTGGTATTATCGAACATCAGGTGGTGTTTCAGAATCTTTGATAGGTTCATTTAATTAATTGAAACTTATTTAGCCATAATCCAGGATGTCTAAGTGTTATTTGGACGCGTTCAGCGATGTTTAAAGGTTTGAAAGTTAAGAGAAGGATTTTGGTTTCTTGATTTTGATATTATTCATGGTATTTCTAGCCCTTGGGTAAGTTTGGATAAGGTATCGGGACTGATTTGTATGATTGGATGGGGTTGCGGGGCCTCGGGTCTGTTTCAGGGTAGTTTTGGACCATATCAGAGTGTTTTGCTGCTGCTGGTTCTAGTTTTATTCTTTCCGAATACAATGGGAAGCACGCGTTCGCGATGAAAAAGCTGGATCAACTGTAATGGAGTGCTTCACAAACGCAGTGGAGTCCCCACGAGTGTAATAAGAGATTTGAATTGTTGGGTGTTTGTGTTACACGAACGCGACAATAGGGTCGCTAACGCGGAGAAGGAGCTGGGGGACAGGGGGTTTTGCCCTACGTAAACGCGATAATGGTGTCGCGTATGCGAGGAGGAGCCAATTGGGTAGGTTGTACTTCGTGAATGTAGCTGAGAGACCGCGAATGTGAAGAAAGGGCTTATCGTTGGGCAGGATTTGGCTGTCGTGAACGCGATAGGTTGTCTGCGAACGCGAAGCGTTAGGGTAGGAAGCCTTCAGAAATGCGACCAATGGCCCGCGAATGCAATGGAGGGCATGACAGAAGCTTTATAATATTGAGCTCGGGGGTTAGGCTAATTCAACAAATTTCTCTCTTGTTGAGGCGATTTTAAAGGGCTATTTTCATCATCTATCACAAGTTTTGGGTTATTTGGCGTTGATTTGAGGTGTTAGGGCGGCATAGGATCCGACATCAGATTTTGTTGCGGGGTAAGTCTCTTGTCTAACCTTGTAAGAGGAAAATTATCCCCGTAGGTTCTATATTTGCTACATGCAATGTGTTATGGAAGCTGGCATGCATAAGGTGATAAGTGTCGGTGTGTATACTAGATTCTTGATTATGTATAGGTCGACTTAGACTTATACCATGCTTTAACTATACTACTTGAGCTACTCTTACCTGTTAAATGCTTTAAATTCATGCTTTAGCATAAGACTAGACTTGCGTAGAGTATTGAGCTTTGCTATTCTAGAGACTTGACACACTAATTGATTAATAACGGAGATTATACTTTCCCTTACGGATTACTCCTTTATTGTATATATTTGTCCGAAAGTTTCTTGATTTCTTAACTCGCACATATATTAGGGAATTGGACTAATGACCCGTCAAAAGTTTTACTATTCTTATGGGATCGGGCTAATCACCTCAGCAGTACTCTAATGGGAGCGGGCCTTTCGCCTCGGCATGATTATAAGATATATTTATGGATCGAGCCGTTCATCACTTGGCTTATGAGATGCATCTATGGATCGGGCCGTACGATCTCAGTAGTATCATGTAACACCATTCTTATGGGATTGAGTAGTTCACCTCGACAGTATATGAAACACTCTTATGTGATCGGGTCGATCGCCTCAGCAGCATTATAAAACATTCTTATGGGATTGGACTGTTTTCCTTGGTAGTACTATTAAACACTCTTATGGGATCAGGCTGTTCACCTCGGAAGAATCGTGCATAACATTTTGATAGATAGTCAGCGCATATATGAGTATCCTGACTCGGATTTGACTTTTGCACCTAATATTGGTCATATATATTCCATTTGTGATAGAATTTGGTATTTGAGGATTTTGTATTTATTTATTTCTGTTGAGGATCTTATTATACGCATATACGTATTTTTGTTGCTTCTTCCTATGCTTCACACTTGTCTACTTTTATTGTATTTTGATTACTGTACCACTAGTAAGTATCGATGTCGATCCCTCGCTACTACTTCTTTGAGGTTAGACTAGATACTTACTAGGTACACATTGATTTATGTACTTATACTAAACTTCTACACTAATTGTGCATGCACATTTGGTGGTCATACAGGCGCGTAGGCGCAACTGCTAAGGAGACTTTGTGGTGAGTTGCTTTCTATAATACGATTTACAGCATACGGAGTCCCCTTCCTATTTATTTACTATATTCTATTTATTTCCTATTTCAGAGAGTTGTTTTATTATGTATTCCAGTAGATTCTCATGTACTTGTTACACTGGGGTTTGGGGATATTAGACCATTATTCACAGTTGTATTTTAATTATGACACTCGATTTTATATTTTGATCATATTCTAATCTTGATGACAATGTAGTGTTATTTCGCTAATTCATTGTCATAAAATATCGGTTGCCATGTTGATTTATTACCGTCTTGACTAACAACGGTGTTGGGCACTATCACGGTCTACGGTGGGGAAATGGGTTATGATAGCTTGGTATCAGAGCACTAGATTGCTTAGGTCTCACGAGTCATGAGCAAGTCTAGTAGAGTCTTGCGGATTAGTACAGAAATATCTATACTTATATTTGAGAGGTTATAAGACTGTCAGGAAAACTTCTCTTTCTTGATCCTTCATCATGCTACTTTATTTTTGCTGGAAGCCTATATCTTCAGTTCTTTCCTACTCATTCGTAGGCGGTGTCGAGCACTTGATATCAGTTGGGCACCAACGAGTCATGGTGATGCCACAGATATGGTGCAAGATATTTTTCCCTGCATTAAAGGGGTAAACTACTACCATCGCCTTGTAGAGGGGTGTTCAATCATTTCAGCCCAATGTTGGTATTGCCCATAGGTTTAGGGCTATACATAATGTGTTGTGATGTTTCACGCGTGGGTCTTGACGCGGTGTTGGTGCAGAATAGTAGAGTGCTTACTTATGCGTCATGGCAGAGAATACTTGGGGAGGATGATTATTCGGTTCATGATTTAGAGTTTTGTATTTGTCCCAACACAGGAAAGGCATTTGGGCTATGGATGTTTAGGTGTTAGCCGACGGAGTTGCGATATTGGATATTTTCGAACTAGGTAGAGTTTTTGCTTGTGTTGTTATGCAGTCGTCCTTGTTGAGAGCACTAAATCCCGTTAGTATGATGGTCTTATTTGCTTGTCATTGAGGACACGATGTTTCGAAGTGGTGGTTAAGAAGCGGTTATTAGGCATGACGGTATGTTACGACTTCGGGGTCGAATATGTGTTTCTAGTGTTGATGGTTCTAGGTAGATGATCCTTGAGGATGCTTAAAGTTAATGGCATTCTATTTGTTCATGTGCTATGAAGATGGATCGTGATTTGAGGCAACATTAGTTATAGCAGAGGATGAAAAATGACCTTGTCAGATATGTCTCGCGGTGGTTGAATTGTTAGCATAACAAGTGTGAGCAACAGAGACCAAGTAATTTTCTTCAAAAGATGGCTTAACCGGAGTGGAAGTGGGAGCGTATCGTTATGGATTTTGTGGAAGAGTAGCCACTTGCTTTGAGAAAGCTTAGTGTGATTTGTGTCATTATGGACAAAGGACTAAGTTTGTGTATTTCATTTGAGGCGGTGGCTTCTATACCTAGAACGTTTGAATGTGACAAAAACAATTTGTTTGGAATACAGAGGGAATGTGAAGTGGTATCACTTTGGGGTACAATATAGTCTCGAGTATTTGAATGTGTTGTTGGACCTTCAGTTGATGTTGGTGTAATGAACATATTCTTATAGATGGTGGACGAGCATGGTATCAAGAGGATTAACTCATTTCATAGTGGTTGGGACATGGTAATGTCATTGGAGGACGTCGATATGAGGTTACACCAGTGGACTCTCTCCTGTAGGAAGGTTAGGGGTTGTATGATTCTTTTAAGGTTCCTATAAAGAGTTTTACCTTTCTAACCAATAGGGAGCATATACTACGATGTGGGATCTTGGGTAATGTGATTGTAGCTTAAAGCCAAGTGGGGAAGCTAACGTCGATGATTGGTCTTAAGGTCATGTGTTTTTGTAGTTTCTGGATTTCGGTACGTCGGTGGACTAGTTATGACTTGAAGAGGAGGAAATTAGGGGTAACTCGAGTAGGGAATTTGATGGATATGTGTTACATTTCGCGTTATTGATACATGGAAGTTGTGGGATGGCTCATATTTTATATTCATTGTGGGTGTGATATGTAAGGGAAAGGATTCATTTGGGTGCTTCTTTCGGAGTACTCATATGCTGATGGAGCACTGGTTGTTTTGGTATATATTCAGGACTGGGTCAGAGTGGGTAACTCTCAAGGATAGTTCTAGTGGGTTCAAGATTAAAGGTAGGGTACATATGGGATTTTCGGGCTAGGTGTGTGATAAAGGATTGAGATTTGCAGCGGAGTGTGAGAGAGACTTGGAGTATTTCTACATCATCATTGGTTTCGCAATATAGTGTTAGAGAGATAGGAGGAACAAGCTCAGATTTATAGAAGGTCTCTTTAGAACGGGTGTATCCGTTTGAGGTACTATTCAGTGTATGAGAGGAAAAAATGACTTATAGGTATTAAGACGACGTGGTATTGTGTTGGGGCTACTCGGGGCGAGTGTCGATTGAGATCCATGGTATGCTGGGAAAGAGAAGTATTATCTTGGGGTCAAGTCAAGAGGAAATTTGAAGAAGATGGATCAGTTTAGTAGTGCTTGGATCAATATGGTAAGGGAAATGATCGGTTCCTTCGGTATGATAAGGCTATACAGATGTTTGTGGCAAATACTTGCAGGTTCAATAGTCTGTGTGACTTGGTGGATTTAGAGGGATTCAGTTTTGATGGATGGGTTATGAGTAAACGGGTCCCGAAGAGTTTATGATGGTTTTGACCATGACTTGTAGTTGTGTCTTCTACAGTTATAGGAAGTTGGTCGGGTGTTGCGATTTTTTCTCCTAAGATGAGCTAAGTGAAAGATTTCTAGCCGATTGAATGCATATTTGACTTGTGATTCAGAATTTATAACGGGATTCTCATATTTCCATATGACAACATGGTGGATGCGGTGAGCTGTGTGGAATTGGGATTTGAGGGGTTAAGGTTGTGGTTCAGTTTCGACAGGAATGTCACGAATTTGAGTTAGCGGAAGAGATTTTAGATGTTTAAGAGTACACCGACTTTATTTTAGTATAGCTTGATAATGGTGTGTTTGGGGAAGAGGCGTTGTGTATTAGTTGCGGATACTTGACTAGCACTACAAAAATAGCATGGTTGGTAGCCCTTGATGATTAGGTTTTTCTACTTGGTGAGGAAGGTTATGGGAGTATCTCCCATGGGACGAATGTGTAAGTGTGGAGTGTCAGTTATTTAAGTGGGGAAGATTGATATCAGATATGGAGATTTTGGTACTCTCGTAGATTGGAGAGTTTGTTTCCGAGAGGCGGACAATTTCTTTGGTTGTGGACTGTGGAAGTGCGTTCAGAAGTTTACAGGTGATTGTATGTGACGTGTTTAAGGTCACCATGGACTTTTGGAATGCTATTGACCTATTTTGGAATATTCCGAATTGGTTTAGAGGCTCATTGGTAGGCCTAATATGAATGTGTATTCTACACTAGATCGAATCTATCTATTCAACATAACATTTGTCTATGGAGGAGTCATCAGGCATAATGGATATTATTATTACCATAATCTATTTTGTTGTTACCCTTTTACGCTATGATGGGTTGTGAGGCGGCTTAATTATTCACATGAATGTTGTGGTCCTGTGTAGGCTTTGCGATGGTATATGAGTGAGATGGCTCTCGAGATGTTGAATTGTTTATGGCACCTTAGTCACACTTGGCCTTTCCGTAGTGCATTATGTTATCCGTCTCACCATGGCTATGTTTATGCACTTGGTGTTCTTGTTGTTGATATATATGTCTAGTGAGTATAAGCATTTGGTTCGATGGTTTTTTCCATGTGGATATTGATGTATGGATCGGGTGGCATGACGCCACGAGTATTATGTGAGGGCCAGGTGGCACGCTGCCATAGGTATTATGTTTGGATCGAGTTGCACACCACAATAGTAACATGTGTGGATCGGGTTGCACACTACAACAGTGAGTTATTGGATATGATTCCTTGTACATATTTTTCTGTTTTGTTTATCCTCTATGGATAGATTCATAGCATTTTCTTGGGTTGTTATATCCGGTACGCTTGATGGATGATTCTGGTACTTGAGTTTCCTTTCCTTAGTGTTCATATTCGAGCTGTGGCTTGTTTGGCACATGGATTGCGTCGTATGGGATTTTAGATGGTATTTGATGTGGCTTGTCAGCGGAGCAACTTGTACTGGATGAGACAAGGTCATTGGGACTAGAATTAATACAATCGAATCTGGATAAGATATGTTTTGAATTAGGATACTATTAATTAGCTTAAAGTTTGGTGATGGCTCTTGTTGGAGGACAGAACTCTATGACTAGTGGTTCTGATGTGTGGTTATGATTTTTTACACGTTACTTCTATCATTTGCAGTGTTGCAAAGGTTTGGCATAGGATTCTATGTGGTATAAGTTATGGTATTGCTACTGTATCTAAAGAGCAGTTGATGCAGATAGATAATATGGTTATGTATGTATGAGTTATGGGGCACATCATGTGGTTACATTTTAGGGCTATAATTATGACTTGATGCAGCTACTGGGGATTGATACAGCGTAAGTACACAACAGATCTTATAGGAAATTCCAGATGTTGGGATTGGTTCTATGGCTTGTGGTCTAAGGTCGAAGGAAGGATCTTCAGCCAAAATTGGGGTAATGGACTTACACAGATTGAGGTGTCATGGAGGTGTGTATGAGGAGTTTATGCAGTTATCTGATGGCTTTGAGAATGACTTTTGGCACGTTCGGGGACGAACATATGTTTAACTGGGGGAGAATGTAATAACCGGACAAGTCGTTTTGACCTTTAGCATTTCCGTTCGATGAATTGGGACGTTGAGTAGCTTTATACGGTGCATTAGGACTTGCGGATATGGTTGGTTTTGATGTTTGAGAGGTAAGGGATTTATTTGGAGGAACAATTCTCAAATTGGAAACTTTAAGTTGGAAAAGTTGACCAAGGTTTTACTTTTGAGTAAACAAACTCCGAATTGGGGTTTGAAGGTTCCAGTGGGTTCGTAAGGTGATTTCAGACTGGGCGTATGCTTAGGTTGAGTATCATATAGTCCGGGAGCGATTGGACGCTTTTTGTGGGAAGTTTGCATTTTGAAGGTTTTTGAATTTGCTAGCCTTGACTTGTAGTGGACATTGGCATTATTGGGGTGGTGTTTCGGAACCCTAGAGAGGTTCATTTAGTTGATCTAAGCTCGTGTGAAGTTTGATCGTAATCTGGAATGTCTAAGTGTCCTTCAGACGCATTCAGCGAATTTTGAAGGTTTGAAAGTTAAGAGAAGGAGTTTGGTCGTTGATTCTTGGTTTTGATGTTATTCGTGGCATTTCGAGCCCTTGGATATGTTTGGATAAAATATTGGGACTGGTTTGTATGATTGGACAGGGTTACGGGGTCCTCAAGTGTGATTCGGGGTGGTTTCGGGCCATATCAGAATATTTTGTTGTTGATTGTTCTGGTTTTGTTCTTCACAAATGTGGTAGGAAGCACGCGCACGCGATAAAGAAGTTAGACCAGCCGTGATGGTGTGCTTCAATAACGCAGTGGAGTCCTCGCGACCGCAATGAGAGATTTGTATTGTTGGGTATTTGTGATATATGAACGTGACAGTAGAGTCGCGAACGCGGAGAAGGAATTGGGGGCCAAAGGGTTTTCCCTATGCGAACACAAAAAGGGTGTCGCGAATGCAAGAAGGAGGCAGTTTGGTAGGTTTCACTTTTTGCGATCATGACTGGGAGACCGCGAATGCGAAGAAGGGGCATATGGGTGGGCAGGAGTTAGCTATCGCGAACGCAAAGTTTTATGGTAGGAAGCCTTCGCGAACGCGACCAGTGGCCTGCGAATGCGATGAAGGGCCTGGTAGAAGCTTTATAATCTTGAGCTTGGGGGTTAGGCTCATTTCATCAAATTTCTTTCTTGTTGAGGCCATTTTAAAGGGCTATTTTCATCATCTATCACAAGTTTCTGGTTGTTCAGCGTTGATTTGAGGTGTTAGAGCGGCATAGGAGCCGACATCAGATTTCGGAGCGAGGTAAGTCTCTTGCCTAACCTTGTAAGAGGGAGCTTATCTCCGTAGGTGCTATATTTGCTATATTCTATGTGTTATGGGAGTTGACAAGCATAACGTAACGAGTGTTCGTGCATATGCTAGATTCTTGATTATGCCCGCGTCGACTAAGACTTACACCATGCTTTAACTATACTACTCGAGTTACTCTTACATGTTAAATACTTTAAATTCATGCTTTAGCCTAAGACTAGACTTGCATAGAGTATCGAGATTTGCAATTCTAGAGACCTGACGTGCTACTTGATCAGCCGCGAAGATTATACTTTCCCTTACGAATTACTCATGTGTTGTACTTATTTGTCCGAAAGTTTTTTGATTTCTTAACTCGCATGTATATTCGCAAGTTGGACGAATAACTCGTCGAAAGTTTCACTATTCTTATGGGATCAGGTTGATTTCCTCAGCACTACTCTTATGGGGGAAGGCCATTCGCTTTGGCAGGATTATGAGATACATTTATGGATCAAGCCATTCCTCCCTCAACAGTATTATGAGATGCATTTATGGATCGTGCCATACCATCTCGGCAGTATCATACAAAACCATTCATATGGGATCGGATTGTTCGCCTCGGCAGTACTATGACACACTTTTATCGTGTCGAGTCATCCGCCTCGTCAATACTATGAAACACTCTTATGGGATCGGGTTATTCACCTTGGCAAAATACTGTGTAACATTTCGATAGGTAGTCAGCGCATATATGAGTATCCTGACTCGGATTTGATGCTTTCACATGATATTGGTCATATATATTCCATTTGAGGTACAATTCAATATTTGAGGATCTCATTTTTTTTGTTGTTGTTGAGGATCATGTTATACACATATACCTGTTTTTGTTACTTCTTACTGTGTTTCTTACATGTCTACTTTTATTGTACTTTGATTACTCGACCACTAGTAAGTATCGATGTCGACTCATCGCCACTATTTTTTCAAGGTTAGACTAGATACTTAGTGTGTACGTGTTGATTTATGTACTTATACTAGACTTCTGAATTGATTATGCATGTACTGAGATAGGTACATTTGGTGGTCATATAGGCGCGTAGGTGCAACTGCTGAGGAGACTTTACGGTAAACTGCTTTCTATATTACGATCCACAACACACGAAATCCCCTTCCTATTCATTTACTATATTATGTATATTTTCTATTCCAGACAGTTATTGTAGTAGTATTGTGTATACCAGTAGATGCTCATGCACTTATGACACCGGGTTTTGGAGATATTAGACCATTATTCACGATTGTATTTTAATTATGACATTCGATTTTTTATTTTGATCATATTCTAACCTTGATGACGATGTCAGTGTTATACTATTGAAATAGAACGATTTCGCTTAATCATTGCATCACTTGTTGTAAAATGTGTCATAAACTATTGGTTACTATGTTGATTTATTGTCAGCTTACTTAACGGCAGCGTTGGGCGTCATCACGACCTATGATGGGAAAATGGGTCGTGACATGTAGGCTCGTATGATATTTTGGAACTTGCAGGTATAGATGGTTTGGACATCGAGGACTCGGGAGTGTTTTGGCACTCTTGTATGCAAACTGCGACTTTTTAGGATTGTTTTATATTGAACTTAGCCCTCGATTTGAGTAGTTACACTTTATTTAATATTTTGATACCTCGGATAGGTCTAGATAGTATTTTTAAACTTTTTGGGATGGTTTGAAGGGGTCCCGGTTGTCCCAGTGAGTAGGGTCATTTGGGGTAAAGTTAGAAGATTTCTGAAAATTCCAGGTCTGAGGAATGGGCATACGTCGCGCGACCAATACCTACATAGACCCCATTCAGTAAAACGAGCATAATATTTCGTACAATGTCCAAATGACAAATAGTTAGGACTAGAGGCGGATCCAGGATTCGAAGGTTGCAGGTGCCACCATATTATGCATACAGTATACATGTCAGTAGCTACAAAGATAGATTAGGAATAATGGGTCGGTTCGGTTAGTTTTTGGTTAAATTGAATAGGCCTTTCATTCACAAAGCGAATAAATTCGATTTTAGTTCAAATTTTTAACGCTTAATTTAAATACATTCTAAATAAAAATGCAAAAGAAAAATAACATTTCATGAAAGAGCGCCTCCAATATAAATATTTGCTTAAAGGGTACCTTAACTACACTATATTCTTTGTTTGACTAGATTAATTTACTTGTATTATTCTTTGTTTATTTTTCCATCTTAATTGTTGAGTTATATGACAATTATTTTCAAAGAAAAACCTTCAATATTCAACCTATGATATTCAACTCAAAACGACTATCAATCAAGCCATTTAATATTTTTTCAAAACCCAATAGAAGATATTGCTCAAATTATATTCCAATATATAAATTAATATCGTTTCATTAAAAATAAAGAAATTATATTCTAATTAAAATTAATTAAAATTACTATTAAAAATAATTATTTATAAAGTAAGGTATAATGATAGAAACAAAATGAGAACTGAAAGTTAAAACAAATGAAGAAGAGAGACTTAACAAGTAATAAAAGGAGGGAAGGAACCGAAAAAGAAGGAAAAGATATGAGGCTCTAGGGTTTAACTAAAAATAAAAGAAATCTTAATAAGTAGAAAAAAGAAAAAACCAAAGGAGCTGCTCCAACAAGGAATCGAACTTGCATTCTTGAGGCCAAGAAAAGCCTTCAAAGGGAAGGCAAAATCAATGGCACCCACTTCCACTTTGTGACTTTTGGGTGTCATTCTATCTATTTATATGTTTTCTCACAGAGATATTATGTACATGGTAGAAATTTTAGCGAAGCGAACTGGTGTCGTCATACCCCTAACTTATAACGTAGATCCGCCCCTGATTAGGACCATATAAAAAGTAGACTCAAAAGGCAATAAAATTTTATTTTTGTGTCATGTTCAAATTTATTATAGATTGGGAGATATATTCTTGTGATGTCAGACCAAAATTTCATGATTGAGAAGGCATGGGGTGCAACGCAAGACTAGTTTCCCACAGGCAAAATCTTGGATTTTTATAAATAGTTCCATTTCGTGATTTTGGTGCATTCTCTATCATTTTGGAGACTTGGGAACTTAATTTTGAGGGTTTTTAGCAAGATTAATATCTATAATGTCAGAGCAAGTAATTCTAACTCGAACTTACGATTATATCATGAATATATTATTGATTTTACCTTATCAGCGTGGATTGAAGGTTGAACCATTGGATTTTCAATGGAAGGATATGGGTCAATGGGATTTTACTTTTATTTCCAAGTTTGATCATGTGGGATCGTGTTTAACTTTTTTTAGTTTACTTTGAGTTCGGGTTAGCTTTAAATTATGGGATTGACTCCTATTGCTTTGTTTAACCTTGTTAAGTATACTTTTTGCTAGATCGAGGTCAATATATAGATTTGGAGCAAGGATAGGTGTTTCTTAAAGGCTAAGGATAGCTTGGATCGAGGTAAGTTGAAATTTTGACCGTAATGAGGGAATTTTCTCAAATTATTTTGCTTGCTATTTGCTACATAATTGGGAACCACGTATATGCGAGGAGGTGAAAAACATATATGCATAGTCTGTGTACTTTCATCTCGGGTAGAATGATAAGCTTCATATGCTTTATCTGTTTTAGTTATATTATGATTGTTTATGCTCTCACATACTAGTATCATGTTATAAGTATTTCTCATATTCTAATTTAACATGATAGAATATTTTAAGTCATGACTAGTTGTTACATGACTATCCAAGCATTTCTCTTATGCAAGTGTAATATTATAGACATCCTTCATATGGTTGTTTAAGAATATGGTTGATATGTACGTCGAATTATATGGTTAACCTTTTAATCATGCATTGGAAATATGTATGATCATTGTATATGAGTTTCGCACAGAGATGTGACAATGGCAAGTTGAGATGTCTATGCACGTTATGAATGGCACGTTGAATTGTATGTGTGGGTTATAATATGGCACGTTGAGTTGCCTGTAGGTTATGATATGACACATTGAGTTATCCGTGTGAGTTATGAGATGCACCTTAAGCTGGTTTTGCTAGTTTATGATATGCATATTGAATAGGTCATGCAGCTGTGTGTGAATACGGATCTTCCTCTGGAGTCGCTTTCGACCCTATCTTTCTCTCTTGGTTGAGTTTGTGGGAAACAGGCAAGTTTCTAGTTTGTTGGACTCTAGGAGGGTATCAATCTAATATAGAGTTCGAATCTTTATCATGCATAGATATTTATAGACTGGACATATTATTATATATATTATTTTGATGTATTCTAAACATGCATTGGACTTTTTTGCGAAGAAAACATGCATTATTTTACGCGTTAGAATATATATATATATATATATTATTTTTGTGTATTCTATACTTTCATTGGACTCGTTAGTGAAAAGGCTTGCATTATGTTACATTTTAGATTGTGCATATGTATATGCTGTTTTGGATGCATCGATACATGCATTGGACTTATTTAGCTGAGATAGATTGCATCAAGTCATATGCATTATCTTGTATGTTGTTATAAATTTTTCCTGTGATTAGCTTGATATACTGTTTTTATGTATTTTTTATGTTTTTGCCATGTTTACGAACTACACAGGTTAATAAAGAGATTATATTTTTTAATAAATCCTCGTCGCTACTTTGTTGGAAAAAATAGTCAGTGATACTTATTGAGTATTCTGCACGTGTACTCAAACTATACTTCTACACCCTGTATGTAACTACTAGAGCTGAGCGATTATGGAGTTTGAGAGTGGCATTAAAGATATATCAGTGTTCCAATTGTGAGCTGATATTTTGCTCATGGTAGTTTAGGCCCTTATGTTTCTGTATTATAATTTTAAGCAGATGTTGAATTTTTCATATGAGCTTTGTATTCCTATTCTTAGTAGCTCATGACTTGTGATACCAGTTTTTGGGATAGTTGTATTAGATTTATTTTTTTAACTTTATTATTTATATGATAATCTTCAACTTTAGTTGTATTTGTGTTAGTTAGTTCGCCTAGCAGGTAGAGTTAGGTGTCATCACGACTTGGCGGGATTTAGACCATGACATGTGATATCAAAGCCAAGTTTCACAGGTCTTATGAGTCATAAACAATGTCTTAGTAGAGTTTATTTATGGATATTTTGAGCATCATATCTATAACTATAAGCGATAGGCTACATATGCATTTAGAAAAGTGTTCCCTTGTTTTACTCATTGTTCGTGCTATAAAACTAGAAGTAGGATTCAAGCATGTTGTTTGTTTTTCCTACGTGATATTAGGAATACTAGTGGCTTGATCATATTGTGGATGATGTGCGAGATATTCTTCGCATGATGTGGGAGTGTGCCAGTCTATAGGACAAGTGGCTAGGTATAGAATGCAGCTTAAGCTCAGGGAACTCAATTGAGTGAGCTTATGATTTAGGACACTTTAGTCCGACGTGTCCCTAAAATAGGAGCAACGGTAAAATGAGCTACGAGTTAGGTTATTTTATGTCATATGTTCTATGTATGTATATTGTTATATGCTTTGACTATGATTAGCTTGTTAGCTTCTATGCATTTTTCATGTTGTTGTCATGTATATGAACTGCACAATTTAATAAAGAGAGACTAAATTCTCGCATAACTTTGTAGAAAATAATAGTCAGTGATACTCATTAAGTACTATACCATTGTACTCATACTATATTTTTGCACCCTGTGTGTAGTACTTGAGCTGAGTGATCAGAAGTTCGAGAGTGAGCATTGAGGATATATCGTCGCTCCAATTGTGAGCGCCACTATATTTATGGTAGTTAGGACCTTGTGTTTCTGTTTTGTAATTTTCAAACATATGTTGTATTTTGTATATTAGCGTTGTATTCTTATTTTTAATAGCTCATAACTTATGCCACTAGTTTTTGGGGTAGTTGAATTAATTCTATGTTTTAAATTTATTATTTATATGATGATCTTCACCTTGAGTTGTATTTATATTGATTGATTCGCCTAATAGGTCCGATTAGGTGGCATCTGAGTCTCGATCGGAATTGGATCGTGACGGGGGCAAGGGAGGCAGGAGTAGGTAGTGGACATGGATAGACCCGGGCAGGCAAGGTAGGCCGAGAATGTCGGGCATGGGAGGAGGGGTGGGGCCGGGGGCGGGGGAGGCGAG
>AWOL01S0001726.1:5182-22179 GCA_000715115.1 Nicotiana otophora
TGTAGTTGAGCTATCGCTACTTGTTGGGCTTGTAGCATCTCGAAGATCATACGCAGGCTGGTCCCGATTTCCCCTGCATTTTGTGTGTCTCGGGCTACGGATCGAGCTCCGCCCTGAATGCTTCTTTCCTGTTCGGAACGTTGATTTGCCTCCAAAGCTATTTGTGAGTTGACATCCAATGGTATTTCAGCTCGAACCTCGGTGCCATTGTCAATTGGACTTACGGCCACGAGTGCCAAGTTATTGATTTCATCTTGAAGGTCGGCTTCGTTATCGATTGGTGAAGCCATTTGATGGTTGTTTGTAGTGTTTTTTCAGATTTGTATCAAATAACCACTGTTATCCTCGGCCCCACGGTGGGCGCCAAACTGTTTACCCGAAAAAATAAATATAGTTGAATTTATACGTAGTTCCAAGAATATATGGTATAATTTAATACGAAAGTATAATGATAAATATCAATGTGAATTTAGATTGGAGAAAATATAAGACAGACAAGATTATCCAGAACAAATGAATCTTAGAAATTCACAAGATGGAATCAATCTAAGAAAACTGAAAAAGAGATGCTTTACTCTCTAGAAATATGTTGCTTTGTATTACAATGTATGACTTTGAAAAACACCTGGCCTTCAGAGATGGTAGCCAAGCCCCTTTTATAATGGAGGGAATTGGCTCCAAGCATAATAAAAATAATAAAATATCATTTAGTGGGAGACTCATGATAAACCAGCTTTTTCGTGATTTATGCCAAGATTCTTTCTAGTGGGATTGCAACGGCTCTTGTGAGCTCGATCTTGCTGGGAGACGCCGACTTTGGTTTGAGCTCGATTTTGGTTCGAGCCCGATCGTGACCTCGAATGACTTCGAGGTTGATCATCTATGAGCTCGATCTTGGTTCAAATCCCCCTGAACTGCTTCGAGGTCGAGGCCGGTGCTGGCTGGTATATCTATTCTGTGTCGATTTCCACTTGAGCTTGATAATGGTCTTGGCACGGGTCGACCTGAACAGATTCAAGATTTGGTTTGTTGCACCTTTGGGGTCTTACCTCGACAGGCCATCGTTCGAACTCGATCGGTCGTGTGAAAACCGAAATCTATTTCGACTGTACACATAGCCTCTAAAAAACGCAGCCAAAACCTTGCCGCGATGTGATCTAATACCCTTCCATAAGGACTTCAAAACTGTACCAAAACTCTCAATACCATATGGTGCAATAGCTTCAGCAAGAGAAAGAGCTGTAATAATCTTGACTCTCTGGCACTCATCAGTAGGACCATGTTCAATATAACTTCAACCAAAGATCTCAAATGTGGAAGAATTAAGAACATGACAACCAATGAAAATAGCGATTTGCTAAACAATCTTAATACCTGTTTGACGAGCTTGCCAAGACTTGTTACTATGACAAGCTTCTTTCAGGAATGTCAACAAAGCAGGTATACCAAAAGCAGACGCTACGATGCTAAAAAGCTCGAGCAGTTTCGTTCCAGACATATTCCTCAAGGGGGTGAATATCAGGACGCATGACATCAATCATAGTGTAACGACCAGAAATTCCCACTTTCGAGATCGTGATGGCGCCTAACATTTCACTTGCTAGGCAAATCAACGTTACAATAATCTTAACCATTTTTTTTACAAATTAAATTAAACAGAAGTCCATTATTACTGAAATAAAATGCAGAATACCATAACAAACGACTCATCCAACTACATCCCCAAATCTGGTGTCACAAGTGTACGAACTACTAGAATAATACAAATAAAAGTCTGAATAAAATTTAAATTGTTTGAAAGATAATACACATCTAAGATAAGATAAAAGGGGACTTCAGAACTACGGACGATGTGAAGTTATAACTCAAGTCTCCTCTGGGTAGCTGAATCCGAGCAAGTCTATGGTACGCCGTTGGTACCAACTCCAAAATTTGCACAAGAAATGTAGAGCGTAGTATGAGTATAACCGACCCCATGTACTCTATAAGTGCCGAGCCTAACCTCGACGAAGTAGTGACGAGGCTAAGGCAGGTCGTTTACATTAACATGTACGCAGCAACAACAACAACAACAACAACAACAACAACAACAACAATAATAATAATAATAGAGGTAAGACAAGTAAATCATAGCAATAATCGAAACCATTTCGGCAGTCACAATCAATTATTTCTTTTCTCATTCTGTTGCGACGTGCAACCCGTCCCAACAATATAATTCTTCAATAAATTTTCGTTGCGGCGTGCAACCCGATCCCCTAATATATTCATTTTTATTTCCGTTGCGGCGTGCAACCCGCTCCAATAATATAAATTAAAAACTCTTAAATGTAATAAAAAAATACTCCAGTAAATACCACATTAGATAAGAACTTATTAGGTAACAAAGAATACAATGATTATAATTTATTTAGGTTAACAAGAAATGACAAGTAGCAATTGTGAAAAATCAGGGAGAAGATAGGCAATTTAATATTTAATATGTTAAATGTCAAGTAGCAATTGAGACACATAAATCAAATAAGCACGTAACAATTATTGCATGAATTCAAGAATTAATATTTGACTAGGAATATGAAAGAAACAATCAATATAATAATTAACTCATGGTAAAGAAAATAGTTTATGATTTTCAAATAATTATGCAAACAATCAATTTGACGACGTATAGGCACTCGTCACCTTGCATATACATTGTTACACATGAAATTCTCATAACAAATAATTCAAGGGTTCTATTCCCTCAAGTCAAGGTTAACTACGACACTTACCTCGCTTCGCAACCAAATTCAAGATTCCAATAAACCTTTGCCTCGCGAATTAGTGTCCGAAAGTTTTAAATCTAGTCACAAACAATTCAATATACTCAACACGAATCGTAAAAATTAACTACATATGAAATTACTAATTTTCCGAATTAAAATTTAAAATTCATCTAAAAATATCATAGTAGAGCCCACATCTCGAATCTCGAAAAAACTTACGAAATTCGAATACCCGTTCCGAGACGAGTCCAACCATATAAAAATTATTAAATTACGATGTCAAATGAACCTTCAAATCTTAAATTTCGCTTTTGAAAAGTTTTACAAAAATTTAATTTTCTTCTATCTAAATATGAAATACATGATGAATATAGACATGGATTTATGAAATATAATCACTATATTAAAAAAAAAACTTACCCAGTTCGAAATCATGAAAACTCCTTCCCCTAGGCCAAGCAATAATGGAGGATTTGTGAAAAATGGGAAAAATCCCGTTTTTGGTATGTTTTAATCATTGGGTGTGAGGCCTTCTTCGCGTTCGCTTAATGCAGCATCCTAAGTGGCCTTCGCGTTCGTGAGTACTCCAACCCGTTCACAAAGGTTGCTCCCCCTGGCCTTCGCGTTCGCATAGAAGAAACCATGATCCCCTTCCTATGTCCATAAAGCTTCGCGTTCGTGAGTAGGGTCGCGTTCGTGAGTAGCTGGTCGCGTTCGCGAAGGGTAAGGACCCTCATTGCTCCGCGTTCACGACCCAGCTGTCGCGTTCGCGATTAAGGAAATTCCCCTGTCTCAAACTCCACTTCGCGTTCGCGAAGCACACGACATCAGAAACCAGTAGAAGTCCTTAAACCATATTTGTTTTTCAAAGAACTAAGGTCTGTAGGCTATCTGAAACTCACCCGAGCCCTCAGGGCTCCAAACAAAATATGTACATAAGTACAAAAACCTCCTACGAACTCGCTCGCGCGATCAAAACACTAATTTAACGCCTAGAACTACGAATCGGACACCAAACCAAATGAATTTTTTAATGAAATTCTACAATTTCTATTTTAACAACCGGATGTCCGGATCACGTCAAACCAACTTTGTTTATCACCAAATTTGGCAGACAGGTCATAAATATAGTAATGGACCTATATCGGGTTCAGGAACCAAAATACGAATCTGATATCAATATAGTCAAAAATTGGTCAATTCTTTAAAGTCATTAAACCTTTCAACTTCAAAATTTCGACAACAAGCTGTAACTCGAGCTAGAGACCTACGAATTCGATTTCGGGCATACGATCAAGTTTCAAATCACGATACGGGCCCACAGGGACCGTCAAAATAGGTATCTGGGTCCGTTTGCTCAAAATGTTAACCGAAGTCAACTCAAATAGATTTTTAAGGCAAAATTTTATATTTTATCAATTTTTAATATATAAGCCTTTCGCAAAAATATTCGGACTGTGCACACAAATCGACGAAGACCTAAAAAAGCTATTGAAGACTTCGAAATACAGAATTAAGGTTTAAAACTCTCAATCACCTGTCGGTCATCTCGCCAAACCAACTACCTTGCTAAGATGAGATGTAATTTCCTTTCCATCAACGCGAGCATCATCATTATATTCATCAGTGAGCAGAGGTGAAATGACCATAAGAATCTTGCGCGTTTAAGGGCGAACCAATTTTTCTAATTTGTAGAGACCTTTTCAATAACCTTTACCAGTAAGTGTCTTTCTTGGTTTTTTTGTGTTGGTTTATGGATCATTTCTTCTCATTTAGCAGCATTTACAATGTAGCCATAGAGGGTTTGAAAGTTTTATTTAGGGGAAAAACTTTACGGGATAAGTGTTAGTGTATCACTTGTGTTCGTGAGTCTGTTCTCTCGATATTTTGTACTCTTTTTATAATGGATTGCTCATCTCCGCCGTGAACGTAGGTCAATTAACCGAACTACGTTAAATGTTTGTCTCTTTTTGTATATTTCTCTTTGTTATCTGATTTATCGTCGTTCAAGGTTTGCTTTACTATCTTCCGCATGACACCTGATTATTTCGGTCCTAACAAATACTAGTAATCCTCAGGCTTCATAAATGCCAAACCACCTGGCATTTTCAAACTAGAGATCGAACGAACGGGGCACAAAGCTTATTTATTCACTTATAAACTCTTGAATCTCTTTATGTCTTAGCACCTTCTATTTATAATACTATAAAACCAAATTTGATTATACTAGAAAACTTATTCCAATATGGTTTAGATAAAGAAAATCCAACTAGACATAGATTAAATAAAAGGAAAATGCATAAGTACCCCCTGACCTATATTCGGATTCTCAATTATGCATTCTACCTTTGCGGAAGGTTTATTACCCCCTAAAGGCCTAAACTATTTTAAAATAGAATTATTTACACCCTTAAAGCTTACGTGATAGAGTGTGTGTACTTCACTCTCCTTGGGAGAGTGAGAAGTAAGAAAAAATAATTTTTCAATTTGTTTTTTGCTTTTTTACATTTTTAATGAGAAATATAATTTCGTACTTTTTCCTTTTTCTTTGTTTTTTCCTTCTTCTCCTGCACTTAGGCATTCCCGTCAATAACATACAGCACTCGCCGACGACATTTATGGCATTCTTCTTTAATTATTTTGGTTAGTCTTCTTTCTATTTCTCTCCGTCTCAAACACACAAATCACACTTTCATAAAAAAAAATATACATATGTGAAGCAAACCACTCAGATCTGGAAATATTCATCACCGGAAATTTTTTTTTCTGCCGGAAAAAATAGAGTTTTTGAAATTTTAAACCGGAAGAAGCCTTTTCTTACCCAGCAGACACACATATACTCACATAATTCACTATCACTCGCCTTTTAATCATAAGAGCTACCATTTTATGCCCCCACAATTACCGGTGATAGGAACCATTCAAAACGCCATCACCACAATAACCATTTAAAGGCCTCAAGTCTAGCTTAACAACCAAAAGAAAAAAAACAGATCAGGGGCCAAAATTTAGATAATGGGGTGAAACTTTATTGTTTAGTTTGGTGGTGAAGAGAGTAAATGAAAAAGAGAAAAGAGAAAGAAGAAAATAAGAGAAAAGAAAATTAATTTTTTAATAAAATATACACTTGTATGGGGTGTGTAGTTCACCTCCCGGCTGAAATCTGGTTGTAGTATTTCAAGCGTGAATTTATTCTATTTTAAAATAGTTTAGGGGTAATAAAACCCCCGCAAAGGTAAAGTGTGTAATTGAGAATTCGGCTATAGGTCGGGGGTACTTATGCATTTTTCCTTAAATAAACTAGTAAATACTAAATCCTAGATAATTTAGGACTACTAATTAATCTTGGTTTGAAGCAATACTAAATTCTATATATGTATCTGTGGCCGATCCTAATTGTTACTAACTCAGTACCTTCACCTTGATAGACTTTCTATATATGTTCAAATAATTAATATTTTCAGAACTAAAGACGTCTTATTTGACTAAAATCACCTCAAGTATCTGTGGCCAATTCTAATTGTTAGTAAAAAACTTAGTTGACATTTACGGTTATAAAGATTTCATCATATTATCCTCAGGCAATATATACGTACATGGGAAAAAAAAAAGAAGAAGAGAACATTTGATCATTCTGTCCTATAATTTAAAACCTTTTCATTTATAAGAGTGATTTTTTAAAAAGTATTATGCCATTATTATAAAATAAAAATATAATTTATAATACTTTTTATGTAATTTTTAAATACTCTATTTATATTTTATTTTCATAATATGATTAACATATGTCCAATTTGAATTCGGAAGTGATCAAAAGTGAACACCAATTAGTAAGGGATTAAAATTTTGAGACAAGTATAGGAGTGACTTCTTAAGAGGTTAGTTATTTTTTACCGATCTTCTATGAGAAGATCGTCCATAAAACTAAAAAAAACATTCGAAATGAGCCATAAACCGATTTCCTCATCGAATCGAATATTATTAGTTAAACAAGCTTCTTTTTCTCTCTCTATCTAATTTCTTAAAAAAAGAGTTGTACAAATTAACAAAAACACATAGCAATCAAAGAAAAGTAGGATGTCAATATATATCCGGGGGAAAGAAGTTCTTTTAACTAAACATTTTTCTTAGCAAACCTCTGTCGTTGTCGGCAAGCGATTCGATTGAAATTCATGTACTAATTGATTTGGTCCCTACTTGTTGCCAAGGAGGGACAATGTTGCCTACTATTAAACACACACAATAAACATTGCATATCCAATTCAAGAATCACGAATACCAAAGATTGGTGCAAAAATACTCTCAATTGGCCATAAACTTATACCAACATCAACAACATCCTCACTGAAGTCCGACTGACAAAGTCTAGTCGGAAAGATAGTATATATACAGACTTTACCCCTACTCTTGAAGGATAGAGATGCTATAAACGTATACCACCAAGCGAAAATGGTCAACATTCCTCTACTTTTAATCATAAATCTTAAATTTGTTAAGAATGAAGTACTTTTTTTTTATAGGGAGCGCTTTATTTCGCCAAGTAGGCCTACTTGGTGCGAATTCAAAGAAGTCAAACGAGGAAATTTCATATACGAGATATTGAAAGGAAAAAAACCAATAAAGGAGGCTTCATCATTATTATGTATGACTAGGGGTAGCAAAATGGTTAGAAGAAAACAATTATTCATCTATATTATCCATTAAAAAATATAGATAAGAATCATATTATCCACTTAGAAAATGGATAACCAATGGATAACTAATGGATTTAACTTTTATATTTGTAAAGCCTCAAATTGGGGTTCCTCGAGTTTGGGAGATTAAGAATTTCTCCCAAAAGTAATCAAATTCAAGAAGTCATGGATAATATATATATTTGTATTATCCGCTGGTTAACCCATTTTTTATCCAAATTAAATATGGGTCAGATTGAATAATTTATTTATTTTTACATTACCTGTTTTCAATCCGCTTATATCCGACCCGACCCACCAGTTTGTCCCTAATGACCCTCTCATTGCACTTAGTCAAATGAATCTTTGCTTGCTTGACCTGGGTAGTCAAAGTAGGGAACTCCTCTATTATTGTTTGTCTAGGTCATCGAGTCAACAAACCATCTCTGAATCTTTATCATTCTTTTCACATATAGTTTAACAGGAGAGAAAATAAAATCTAATTGAATAGCAATGGGTAGCAAACTAATTGATATAAAATCCTGGTATTGCTATTTGAATTGTGGTACCTTGACCATCAGATTGTCTTGTGAGGTTTAATCTACAATTTAAAATATTTTTTGCAAGCAAATATTTTTTTTTTTTATAATTCATATTACTATTAATATACCAAATCAAACAATCGATAAAAAATAATTCTAACATAATTAATTTTGACATAACTAATTCTAGCATTATTACTCTATTCAGTATTATTCTTATAAATACCACCAAACTATCCTTGACAGTATTAACAAGTAACAGCCACAATGGACAAAAAAGAAAAGATTAAAACAAAAGGGATAGTTGGGGAGTGAACCAGTCGGTACTTGGTCTACACTGGCTACTGGATTAAATAATAATAATCAACCAAAAATATAAAAAATGAAAATTATAATATAAAATAGACCATGCAACGTAGAAATCAAAAACATCTTTTTCCAGCATGCTTGACCATATTTGCAACAAAAGACGACTTGGAAACTTGTTGGGTCAATTAGTTTATTATTATTATCAGTGAAAAATTGGTTTGTTTTTATTGTTCTTAAAGTCTAAGCTAACAGTGGACGCGCACACTAAAGGGCGTGAAACTACTACAAAATTTGGCCATATAATTTTAATTATGTTTTTTTAAGAACTAAGGGATCGTTTACAATAATTTCGGGATAGAATTTGAGATTGAATTTACTCCATATTTTGTTATAAGTATTAAATAATTTTGAGATTAATTTTATACTAATATGATAACATTAGTTACTCCATATAAAAAGGTGGGAGGACTAATCTCGTATATTAATGGTCCTTGTACACACAAAGACAGACCCCTCGTCTTTTGAATAATTTTAGGAGGATGTGATTCACGTGATGCACCACTTTAACAAAGTATTTCTAGTTGTATCTATTTTCCGATTAATATTATACATATAATTTTAGGAATTTTAAACATACATAAACATAGGGTTATATATAAAAGAATAATTAATGAGTATATTGAAATTTCGTATTATTGATTTTTTGGAGTAGAAAATGTGCAAAAATAAAAATAAAAAGTACTATTGTTTTCTTTAAATCCACATAAAGGGCGAATCGAAGTTTGTATTTAAAAAGTGAAATCGATATGTAGGGTCTATCATATTCACATGTTAGCCGTGGAATTTTGCATTAATGAAGTTTAAATACTTATGTTTGAAGTGTGAAAAATGATTTACACGTTTTGTCAATAGCAATTGACAACCAAAACTACAAGAGTATGAGGTTAAAACTTTCAATATACTCGTACATGCTAATGAAGTAGTTATATATTACAAGAATATCAACATATAACTGTGATCTAGACCTCGTAATTAACAAGGACTTAGGGTAATTGTGCAACCAAGTTCACAAAGTATCCGTCTTCACCAAGGGTTCGAAAAAGGGCTGCACCCCAAGAGGGAGTGATGAGACAGTCTATTCTAATGCAAGTATTAATGATTGATTTTACGACTTAAATCCGTGACCTATAAATCATACGGAGATAATTTTATCGTTGCCACAAGGCTCACCTACAGGATAATTGTGCATAAGTTGAAAATCTTCAAAGATCTTTTACACATTTTGCTTTTGCTCTTTCGAGATATGGGTGTTATTCGTTGCCTTCCATCTTTATTGTACAATAATTTCTTAAAAGAACTCACAATAAGTCTTCTACCCTTGAGGTACATTATAATTTATTAAAGGGCAGCTCGGTGCACTAAATTTTCGCTATGTGTAAGATCCGGAAAGAGCCGGATCGGAAGGGTTTATTGTGCGTAGCCTTACCCTACATTTCTGCAAATGGTTATTTCCATGGCTCGAACCTGTGACCTTGTCACATGGCAACAGCTTTACCGGTTACGCCAAAGCTCCCCTTCAACATTATAATTTTATTATTATAATTATTTATAGATCCCTGTTATCATTTGAGCTATTTGCATTACCTGTATGTTGAGCTGCAAAATTGTTTGGACATCATTTAATTGAAACAAAAAATCTAATAATAAGAGGTATCACGAAATAACTTCACTTATGACTTAACATTTTAAAATGTAGCCTGTCATGAGCATATTGCTTATTTCTTTCAAGCAAAAATAATAGGAGTAGAATTAATTGAAAGTAAAGAAAGAGAATAAAAAAGAAACAAGAGAAAAACATAAGACTGTCTAGGAAGATACGGGTGAACCTATCCCAAGTCATGGGAGGAGAATCTGCTGATCTGCTAAGAACATAAGACTGTCACCATCTACGGGCCCTGCCTCCTAGCTGAAAAGTAGCGAAGTCAACCCCATGAGATTTCAATATCCTCATGTTGTGCAGTCTGTCCCTGCAACGATCAATGAAGTCATGTGGATCCTCATGTCGCTCACCCCCAAAGACAGAAGGATGTAGTCTAGTCCATCGGTCCAATAGTTCCTGAGGATCAGCGGCTACAGCTGGCCTGGGCTCAGGTGTAGTTGCTGCCACTGACTAGGCTCTACCCACAGGTAGTGCACCCTGGGTCTGATATACAATAACTTCTTGTCCATGAGCATGCGTGGTAAGGGTATGTGCCCCCCCGCCCGCCTGAGATGTGGTTGGGTCTGCCGGAAATAAACCGGCCTGAGTCATATTATCCATGAACCGCAACATACGACCCATGACATCCTGAAATCCCAGTACAGATGTGAAATCCACCGGAGCTGGCTCTGCCACAGGCACCTCATCCTGTTCCTCAACAATGGGGTTCTCTGCTGGACCCAGTGGCGGCATAACTGGAACAGTCCTGGGACGTCTTCGCCCTCTACCACGGACTGGAGCCCTCTCTCGGCCTCTAGCAACTGGGGGAGTAGTTCTTCCCTGGTTTAGAACCTCATTCGAGCGCGTTCTCACCATCTGTGAGAGAATAAGAGAAGGATATTTATTACTACATTAATTGCACAATGGAATATGAAGAAAGGTAGTTTTCCTAACACCCTATAGCCTCTCGAAAATAAGTACAGACGTCTTCGTACCGATCCGCAAGACTCTATTAGGTCTGCTCATAACTTGTGAGACCTACGTGAACCTAGTGCTCTGATACCATGTTTCACGACCCAGTTTCACCTATAGGTCGTGATGGCTCCCAACACTATACCTAGGCAAGTCAATTAATAATTAAACATATATCGATAAAATTTAAATTCAAGAAAAATATAAATACCAAATTCTATCAATGTGTGTGCCAAGACCTGGTGTCACAAGTGTATGAGCATCTACTAGATTATATAAAACCTCTAATACTGTCTGAAATAAAAATAGACAGAATGAAAAATACAAGGAGAGATACTAGTAGCTGCATAATGGCTCAGAAAGGCAGCTCACCACTATGCCCCTGGATAACGTGGGTGTAAGACGATAGGTCCCCCACTAGTACTTGCCTCAAGTCCTGCACAAAACGTGCAGCAAGTGTAGTATGAGTACGTAGCAACGTGTACCCAGTAAGTATCAAGCCTAATCTAAAAGTAGTAGAGACGAGATGACCGACTTTGACACTCACTATGGGTCAATAATAATAATTGAAATACGACTAGAATATCTAAATCAGCATGATTCACAGAATTTATAATAATTTATTTAACCAGCAGAAATAATCAAATTCTTTCAAATGCAAAAATTCTCAATATATTAATTAAATTCTTTCAATTCAAATATTTTTCAATTTATCAATTAATCTCATTTACAGGAATAACAATTAATTCCTTAACAAGTAGGCATAATAATTCATTAAATTCCAAGGATTCTCCAATTTATCAATTAGCTTCGCAAGCTGAAATAAACTATTAAGGTATCGTGTGATTATTATTATTAAGCAAGGTTTCTGCCAAGGACGTACGACCCGATCCAGAGTGTCATGTACACTGCCGAGGGATGTGCGGCACGATCCATAGATGCATCTATCCTGCCGAGGCGTTCGATTCGCTCCACAAGAAAGGAGGACATTTTCTTATGTACCTCCAGAATGAGAGTATATTTATTATAAGATAAATTCAGGAGGAAAAACAATTTCTCTTAACAATTAATTAACTTAAACAGAAAATCAAGTATATGAGATTTCCATCCTTTAATATTTTTATATTGACAATTCACAATATATATATATATAAATATTTGTGCTACGCGATCGCGATGCACCAGGTTCTGACTCTACGCGATCGCATCCCTCTTCACGCGATCGCATAGCACAACGTGTGGTCCGGCTTCCTCTCAAATTTACCCTACGCGATCGCAAACAATGACATGCGATCGCGATACACACATTGGCCAATCCTACGTGATCGCGGACGTGTCCACGCGATCGCAGTGAATAAATTCCCAACTATCCAAATTAACCCTACGCGATTGTAACCCCATTCATGCGATCGTGTAGAACAAATCCAACTCTGCCTAAATTACTCTACGTGATCGCAGACCAACTTACGCGATCGTGTATAAGGAAATCAGAAGAAAATACCAGCAGTTATCAGTAGTGTTCCAAAGGCCAAAAGTGATCCGTTAGTTGTCCGAAACTCACCCGAGCCCCTTGGGACCTCGACCAATTATACCAACAAGTCCCAAAACATCATACGAACTTAGCCGAACCCTCAAATCACACCAAACAATGCTAAAACCACGAATCATCCCCCAATTCAAGCTTAATGAAACTTAAGGTTTCTAGCTTTTACATTATGTACCGAAACCTATCAATTCAAGTCCGATTGACCTCAAACTTTGCATACAAGTCATAAATGACATAACAGAGCTATGTAAATTTTCGGAACTGGATTCTGAACCCGTTATCAAAAAGTCAACTCCTCGGTCAAACTTCCAAACTTAAATTATTATTTTTGTTTTAGCCATTTCTAGCCTAATTTAACTACGAACTTTCAAATAAAATTCCAAACACTCTCCTAAGTTCAAAATCACCATACGGAGCTGTTGGAATTGTCAAAATTCTATTCAGGGGTCGTTGTTTCTAAAAATGTTGACCGAAGTCAAACTTGGCCTCTTAAAGCCAACTTAAGGAACCAAGTGTTCCGATTTCAACCCAAACACTTCCAAATCCCGAACCAAATATCCCCGCAAGTCATAAATCATTAAAAGCATATACAAAAAGTTTTATTTTAGGGAACATGGTTTGAAAAGTTAAAATGACCGGTTGGGTCATTACATTCTCCACCTCTTAAACAAACGCTCGTCCTCGAACGGGTTTAGAATTATACCTGGAGTGCTGAATAAGTGTGGATATCTGCTCCGCATGTCTTCCTCGGCCTCCCAAGTTGCTTCCTCGACTGGTTGGCCCCTCCACTGGACTTTTACTGTAGAAATCCTCTTGGACCTCAACTAGCGAACCTGTTTATCAACAATGGCAACTCGTTCTTCTTCATAGCCCAAACTATTATCTAGCTAAACTGTGCTAAAGTTCAACACATGTGACAGGTCAGCATGATACTTACGGAGCATAGATACATGGAAAACCGGATGAATTCCCGATAGACTGGGAGGCAATGCAAGCTCATAAGCAACTTCCCCAACTTGTCTCAACACCTCACATGTGCCTATAAACCTTGGGCTCAACTTGCCCTTCTTCCCGAATCTCATAATTCCCTTCGTCGGCGAAACCTTCAAGAGAACTTTTTCACCTACCATAAATGATAAATCACGCGCTTTCTGATCCGCGTAACTCTTCTGTCTGGACTATGCTGTACGAAGTCGCTCCTGAATCAACTCTACATTTTCCAAGGCATCCTTTACCAAATCAGTACCATATAACTTAGCCTCACCGGGCTCAAACCATCCGATAGGTGAATGACATCGGCGGCCATATAAAGCCTCAAATGGAGCCATCTATGCTGGATTGGTAACTGTTATTATAAGCAAACTCGGCCAAAGGCAGGAAACGATCCCACTGACCTCCAAAGTCAATCACACATGCCTTGAGCATATCCTCCAAAATCTGAATTGTCTGCTCTAACTGCCCGTCGGTCTGCGGATGAAAGGTTGTGCTGATCTCTACACGGGTCCCTAACTCACTCTGTACTGCTCTCCAAAAATGTGAAGTAAATTGAGGACCTCTATCTGATATGATGTAAATTAGCACACCGTGCAACTGAACTATCTCCTGAATATAAATCTGGGCCAACCTCTCTGAAGTATACGTAGTCACAACAGGAATAAAATGTGCCGACTTGGTCAACCTGTCAACAATGACCCAAACTGCATCAAACTTCCGCAAGGTCCGCGACAACCCAACTACAAAGTCCATAGTAATGCGTTCCCATTTCCATTCTGGTATAGTCATCTGCTGAAGTAGGTCGCCTCCTCTGGTACTCATATTTAACTTGCTGGCAATTTAGACACCTAGCCACATACTCAACTATGTCCTTTTTCATTCGTCTCCACCAGTAATGCTGTCTCAAATCACGATACATCTTCGTAGCACCTGGATGAATAGAATACCGGGAACTGTGTGCTTCCTTTAGGATCTTTTTCCTCAGTACATCCACATTAGGACAACATAGACGATCCTAGAGTCGCAGAACACCATCCGCGCTAATAGTAACTTTCTTGGCACCACCCTGTAGTACCGTTTCTCGAAGTACCATTAAGTGTGGATCATCATACTGGTGAGGCTTGATATGCTCAAATAGTGAAGACTGAGCTATGACACATGCAAGAACTCGGTTGGGCTCTAAAATATCTAGCCGCACAAGTCTGTTGGCCAAGGACTGGATATCCAAAGCTAATGGCCTCTCTTCTGCTGAAATGAAAGCCAAACTACCCATACTCTCCGCCTTTCTACTCAAGGCATCTGTAAATATATTTGCTTTACCCGGATGCTATAAGATAGTAATATCATAATCTTTCAGTAATTCCATCCATCTGCGCTGCCTCAAATTTAGGTCCCTCTACTTGAACAAATGCTGCAAACTGCGATGATCAGCATAAACTTCACAGGACACCCCATAAAGATAATGCCTCCAAATCTTAAGAGCGTGAACAATCGCAGCTAACTCCAAATCATGTACCGGATAATTCCTTTCGTGGGTCTTCAGCTGACGTAAAACATAAGCAATGAGTTGCCCTTCCTACATTAATACACAACCCAAACCAACACGCGAAGCGTCACAATACACCGTATATATCCCCGAACCGGAAGGCAACACTAACACTGGTGCTATAGTCAATGCTGTCTTGAGCTTTTGAAAGCTCACCTCACAATCATCGGACCATCAGAACGGAGCACCCTTCTGGGTTAATATGGTCAAAGGCGCTGCAATAGATAAAAAAACCTTCCACGAATCGATGATAATAACCTGCTAAACCCATAAAACTCCTGATCTCGGTCGCCGAAGTGGGACGATGCCAATTCTGAACTGCCTCAATCTTTTTGGGATCAACCTTAATACCATCACCCGATACAATATGCCCCAAAAATGCTACAGACTCTAGCCAGAACTCACATTTGGAGAACTTAGCATATAGATTTTGTTCCCGCAATGTCTTAAGCACTACTCTCATATGCTGCTCGTGCTCTTCCTTACTGCACGAGTAGATCAAAATGTCATCAATGAAGACAATGACAAATGAATCAATATATGGCCTGAATACCCTGTTCTTCAAATCCATAAATGTTGCCGGGGCATTAGTTAAACCGAAAGACATTACCAGAAACTCATAATGACCATATCTAGTACGGAAAGTAGCTTTCGGAACATTCGAATCTCGAATCTTCAACTGATGATACCCTGACCTCAAGTCAATCTTAGAGAACACCCTAGCACCCTGCAACTGGTCAAATAAGTCATCGATACGCGGCAACGAGTACTTGTTGTTAATAGTAACTTTGTTCAATTGGCAATAATCAATACACATTCGCATTGTGCCATCCTTCTTCTTCACAAATAATACCGGTGCACCCCAAGGCGATACACTCGGTCTGACAAACCCTTTGGCTAGTAACTCCTCAAGCTGTTCTTTTAACTCTTTCAATTCTTTCGGAGCCATGCTATACGGTGGAATAGATATAGGCTGAGTATCTGGAGCCAAGTCAATACGGAAATCAATATCACGATCAGGTGGCATACCTGGAAGATCTGAAGGAAATACATCAGAGAACTCCCGAACTACAGGCACTGAATCAATAGTCGGAGTCTCTGCGGTGGTATCCTGAACATAAGCTAGATAAGCTAAACAACCCTTCTCAACCATGTGTTGAGCCTTTATAAAAGAAATAACCCGGTTAAATGAACTAACCGACGAACCCTTCCACTCTAGCCTAGGCAAAGATGGAATAACCAAGGTAACAGTTTTGGCATGACAATCTAGAATAGCATGATATAGAGATAACCAGTCTATACCCACAATAATTTCAAAATCGATCATCTCGAGCAATAAGAGATCTGCTCTAGTTTCATAACCACATAATGTAATAATACAAGATCGGTAGATCCGATTCACAATAACAGAATCTCCTACAAGAGTGGACACATAAACAAGAGTACTCAAGGACTCACGAGAAATACCCAGGAATGGAGCAAATAAAGATGACACACATGAATACGTAGATCCTGGATCAAATAATACTGAGGCATCCTTGCCGCAAACAGAAATAATACATGTATTCACAGCATCTGAGGCCTCTGCATCTGGTCTAGACGGAAAAGCATAGAACCGAGCTGGAGCGCCAACTGGCTGGCCTCCGCCTGGCTGACCTCCACCTATAGGACGACCCCTACCCACATGTCCTTTACCTCTTGGTGGTCGGACTACTGGTGGAGAAACTGGTCCGGTAAGCATAGGTTGTTGACCCTGCTATACCGGTCTACCCCGAAGCCTGGGGCAAAACCTCCGCATGTGACTGGGACCCCCTCACTCGTAATAACTCTTCGACGCGATGGGCTGCTGACTAAGTATCTGGCCCTGGGGAACTGAATACCCACTGGGAGGACCCTGAATAGCTGGTGGGCGGTAAGAACTCTCTGGTATAACACTGAGATAAGGTCGCACT
>AWOL01S0001726.1:24342-36349 GCA_000715115.1 Nicotiana otophora
TGCCACAGGCACCTCATCCTGTTCCTCAACAATGGGGTTCTCTGCTGGACCCAGTGGCGGCATAACTGGAACAGTCCTGGGACGTCTTCGCCCTCTACCACGGACTGGAGCCCTCTCTCGGCCTCTAGCAACTGGGGGAGTAGTTCTTCCCTGGTTTAGAACCTCATTCGAGCGCGTTCTCACCATCTGTGAGAGAATAAGAGAAGGATATTTATTACTACATTAATTGCACAATGGAATATGAAGAAAGGTAGTTTTCCTAACACCCTATAGCCTCTCGAAAATAAGTACAGACGTCTTCGTACCGATCCGCAAGACTCTATTAGGTCTGCTCATAACTTGTGAGACCTACGTGAACCTAGTGCTCTGATACCATGTTTCACGACCCAGTTTCACCTATAGGTCGTGATGGCTCCCAACACTATACCTAGGCAAGTCAATTAATAATTAAACATATATCGATAAAATTTAAATTCAAGAAAAATATAAATACCAAATTCTATCAATGTGTGTGCCAAGACCTGGTGTCACAAGTGTATGAGCATCTACTAGATTATATAAAACCTCTAATACTGTCTGAAATAAAAATAGACAGAATGAAAATTACAAGGAGAGACACTAGTAGATGCAGAACGGCTCAGAAAGGCAGCTCACCACTATGCTCCTGGATAACATAGGTGTAAGACGATGGGTCCCCCACTAGTATTTGCCTCAGGTCCTGCACAAAACGTGCAGCAAGTGTAGTAAGAGTACGTAAGAAACGCGTACCCAGTAAGTATCAAGCCTAATATCGAAGTGGTAGAGACGAGATGACCGACTTTGACACTCACTATGGGTCAATAATAATAATTGAAATACGGCTAGAATATCTAAATCAACATGATTCACAAAATTTACAATAATGTATTTAACCAACAGAAATAATCAAATTCCTTCAAATGCAACAATTCTCAATATATTAATTAAATTCCTTCAATTCAAATAATTTCCAATTTATCAATTAATCTCATTTTCAGGAATAACAATTAATTCCTTAAAAAGTAGGCATAATAATTCATTAAATTCCAAGGATTCTCCAATTTATCAATTAGCTTTGCAAGCTGAAATAAGCTATTAAGGTATCGTGTGATTATTATTATTAAAAACGATTTCTACCGAGGATCTACGACCCGATCCAGAGTGTCATGTACACTGCCGAGGGACGTGCGGCACGATCCATAGATGCATCTATCCTGCCGAGGCGTTCGGCCCGCTCTACAAGAAAGGAGGACATTTTCTTATGTACCTCCGGAATGAGAGTATATTTATTATAAGATAAATACAGGAGGAAGAACAATTTCTCTTAACAATTAATTAACTTAAACAAAAAATCAAGTATATGAGATTTCCATCCTTTAATATTTTTATCCAACAATTCGCAATATATATATATATATATATATATATATATATATATATATATATATATACACCAAATAATATTACTTAAACAAAGAATATAATTTACACAAGTAATTCATGCTTCGAGTCCTAAACTACCCGGACTTTAGCATTAATAGTAGTTCCGCACAGACTCTAGCCCCCACAATTAGCAACAATTATTTAATTGTTAATCACCTATGAGGAAGTTTCTCCCTCATAGGCCTTTTCCACGATTATCCAACTTTGGCTGGCTCGAATCTAGCCAAAATAATTCGATACAATCACTAAAAATTATTTGAATCAATTCTATAAGAAAATATTACATTTTTAATAAAAAATTCAAAATTAATTAAAAATTCGTCCGTGGGACCCACGTCTCGAAATCCGGCGAAAGTTACGAAATATGAACACCCGTTCAATCACGAGTCTACCCATATCAAAATCACTAAATTTCGATAACAATTCGGGCGTCAAATCTATCCAAGAGGGTTTTCAAACTTTTCCAACTCAATTCACCAATTAAATGATAAAAAAAGTGATGGATTCGGGTAATTTAACCAATATTGAGTTAAGAACACTTACCCCGTTGTTTTCTCTGAAAATCTCCCAAAAATCGCCTAAATCTGAGCTCCAAATCATTAAAAAAGTCCCATTTTCAGAACTTAAACTCTTTGCCCAGTGATTTCTTCTATGCGATCGCGAACTTCCTCATGCGATCGCGTAGCATAAATTTTTCTGCCCAAACATTAACCTTACGTGATCGCATCAAGTCCCACGCGATCGCGATGCACCAGGTTCTGACTCTACGCGATCACATCCCTCTTCACGTGATCGCGTAGCACAACGCGTGGTCCAGCTTCCTCTCAAATTTCACTTACGCGATCGCAAACAATGACACACGATCGCGATACACGCACTGGCCAATCCTACGCGATCGCGGACATGTCCACGCTATCGCAGTGAACAAATTCCCAGCTGCCCAAATTAACCCTGCGCGATCGCAACCCCATTCACGCGATCGCGTAGAACAAATACACCTCTGCCTAAATTACTCTACGCGATCGCAAATCAACTTATGCGATCGTGTATAAGGAAATCAGAAGAAAATACCATCAGTTATCAGCAGTGTTGCAAAAGTCAAAAGTGATCCGTTAGTCGTCCGAAACTCACCCGAACCCCTCGGGACCTCGACCAATTATACCAACAAGTTCCAAAATATTATACGAACTTAGTCGAACCCTCAAATCACACCAAAAACGCTAAAACCACGAATCATCCCCCAATTCAAGTTTAATGAAACTTAAGATTTCCAACTTCTACATTATGTACCGAAACCTATCAATTCAAGTCCGATTGACCTCAAATTTTGCACACAAGTCATAAATGACATAACAGAGCTATGTAAATTTTGGGAACTGGATTCCGACCCCGATATCAAAAAGTCAACTCCCCGGTCAAACTTTCAAACTTAAATTCTTATTTGTTTTAGCCATTTCAAGCCTAATTTAACTACGGACTTCCAAATAAAATTTCGAACACGCTCCTAAGTCCAAAATCACCATATAGAGCTGTTGGAATCGTCAAAATTCTATTCAGGGGTCGTTTTTCTAAAAATATTGACCGAAGTCAAATTTGGCCTCTTAAAGCCAACTTAAGGAACCAAGTGTTCCGATTTCAACCCAAACACTTCCAAATCCCGAACCAACCATCCCCGCAAGTCATAAATCATTAAAAACATATACGAAAAGTTTTATTTTTGAGAACGGGATTTTAAAAATTAAAATGACCGGTTGGGTCATTACAACAACGTACTTAATGTTGTGGAATATTCTTCATTAAATGTCACTGGGCGAAGAGTATTTATTGCATCTTTATGAGCGTTATTCTTTCCGGTGACAAACGGGACCATTGCCTTCGGTTTTGGCTATCCTCGTGTTATGTTCCACGTGTTCCTCTTTTGGACGACCACGTAGCATAACATATTTTACCCTATACACCTAATATGTGATAAATCTACGCCAAAGAAAAAGATACTAGAACAAAAGGAGATGAAAACTCTCTTTTTTCCAATTTCACCAAAATTGCATACTATAGTATTCACATTTAGAAGATACAGTGCCCTTGGACACTAAAGTCAATAGCTCTTTAGGTATCCACCTAAAGTCAATGCCCTTGGACGGGATCCTTCCTCCCTCTATCAAATACCCGAGCACCGTAAACAAGAAATTCATAATGAAAAATACTTCCCCCTTATCTTCTTGTTTGGAAGGCCGTTATCTGTTGTATTGTATCGTATTATTACTTTATATATAATATTTATTTTAATTGTTACTTAAATTTTAAATCGTATCATTATATCTGTCATTATATAATAACGAAAAATATCATTTTATGGAACGGCCGATTTGGTGTTGTCGCGTCGTTACCTTATTTTTTTACTCATCTTGCCTTTTTATATTATTAAATAATCTTATTTTATCCTCTATCCTGCCCTTTTATATAATAATTTTATCTCACACTTTACTTTTTCTTTATAATATTGCAAGTTTATTCTTCATATTGCTGGTGCATGACATCATGAAACGACGAAAAACAATACAATCTATCCAAACATTGTAGACATCAAAACAATACAATACAATACAAAATAATATAATATAATACTATACTATACATTATGAAACGATACATAACAGCCGTCCAAACAAGCTATAAATAAACTTTACACATAAAATGCGAATTTAAATTAATTGAGGTAGCGGATTCTAGACATTAGATAATTAAAGAGAAGTGGTTGGCTGAAATTTGTGGACCTCGTGACTCACACATCTAAGCATTACTATTCTTGTTTGGGTTTATCTTTTTCTTTTAAATAAAAAAAATTATTGTCAACCATTGACAACAGGATTTATTTTTATTACTCCGTTCGGTCCATTTTAATTATTTTTTGGTTAGTTTTATATTTATTAAGAAATTTACTTTTTAACATTAATTAATAATAAAATTGACCATATTATCCTTAATTTGTTCATTGGAAATTTAATCAACACTCCTTGACTCTGTACTCTAAGGGCAAGGAAATTAAAAGTTACCATTTGAAAAAAATCAAATATTATGGACCACAAAAAAAGACCAAAAAATTAATTAAAGTCAACCGGAAGAAGTATAATCTAAAATGACTTGAATTTACGGATTCTAAGGATTTTAATGTTGGCAAATGAATTAATTCCATATAGATGTAAGCGTTTGGCAAAACCTTAAATCACTCCATTTAATGAAGGAATCAAGATATACTTATTTTAAACCTACTACTTAAGATATTAATGTATAAATATTTTTTTTTACTTTTAGGATATCTTTCTAATATATAGTGACTTTAATAGTGAATTCTTTTATATTTGTTGAATGATTTTTAATATATTTAAATCATACTAAAAGAATTAAAGTACTTTTAATTTAATTTTCATATTTTACTTAAATAAAATTAAAATATTTAATTATTATCTTTAATAATAAATTTTTTATTTTATTTATTTACTTATAATATTAACTATTAAGTAAATCTATTCATGTCCTTATTCGTAATTTGATACTTAAAATCACTTTTTGAAAAAGCTTGGCCAAATACAAATTATTGCTCAAAAGTACTTTTCAGAGTGATTAACCAAATACAAACTGCTTCTTTCCAAAAATATTTTTTCCAAAAACACTTTTAGTAGGCGTTTGGACATAAAAATTATAATTAAAAAAAATAGTATTTGGAGTTAAGTTAAAAAATAATATTTGAAATTTGAAATTATGTTTGGACATACATTTCACTTGAGAAACTGTTACAGTTTTGTGAGTGAGAAATTTTGTTTTTGAAAATTTTGAAAAAGTTATTTTGGTTTTTGAAAAATTTATTTTCGAAAAATTTACAAAAACTTGCAAAATTTCATGCACAAATATGTTTTTGATTTTTTTTAAAAGAAAATTATTTTTATATATAAACGGACCTTAGAAAACTAACTTTAAAAAATAAAGTTGATTTGTTTAACTTGACAAAATCGGCTATTATAACACCCCAATTTCAACTTGCGCGTGGGACTTGTATGTTCATAAATAGTTTGGACCCAAAAATATTGACAAGTGGACTTACCGGCAAAGAACCGCAGTCTCTGCAAATATACAGACTCCACTTGATATTCCGTTCCACTCATTTCGAACTCTGGGTAGTACTCCGTTTCTTTCTCCGACGACTCTCTCTCTCTCTCTCTCTCTCTCTCTCTCACACACACACTCTCTAGAGCTTTCTCTCTCTTTTATACTCAGTGAGTTCGTTGTCCGAATCTCAAGGTGTTGGAGAGTAGTTTATTGACCGAATCTCTCTGAAACAACTCCCTCAATGGAAGTCGAAACTAACGCCGGGTCCAATTTTGATCTCAACAACTCCCAGCCTCATCCTTTTTCGTATAGAAAACTCCTGGACAAGTCCGCTTGTGAACTCTCGGAGCTCCATATTCCCGATTTTCGGAGCTCCGACATGTCACTTGAAGGATTTGGTTCACCGGTCGCCGCCGCCGGTGTAGAATGTGACAGCGGAATGGTTTTGGTTCCGGCGTCACCTGCCGTATCTGTAAACGGTCGCCGGGAATATGATATTGCTGACACCGCGCCGAAGAGTCCGTCGAATGCCGCGAAGAGACTGCAGAAGGTCTACCGGAGTTATCGTACCCGGCGTATGTTAGCTGACTCTGCCGTCGTAGCTGAAGAGCTTTGGTAGGAGTTGTAACTAATCACTATTAATATACCGTATTATTTTACTTAGGAGTATAAGTTATATACATTCAACCTTTACAAAATATCAGTTACGTATAAAATAATTACAGATACATCATGAGATTAACTTAATTGATTATCTAGTAAAATGGAACTAACATTAAGTTAAAATTTATATTATCAGTGTGTATTATTTAAATCTTTTTACTTAGAAACTGTGGAAAGTTTTCTTTTTTATATTTCTGCTTATTCTTTTTTTTTTTTTTTAAATTTGTGCTAATTGTATTATGTGTATGAAGGTGGCAAGCAATAGATTATGCACGGTTAAATCACAGTACTATTTCTTTCTTCAATTACTTGAAACCGGAAACGGCGGCTTCACGGTGGAATCGCGTCGGCTTAAATGCTTCCAAGGTATTTTTTACGTTTTATTTTGTGACGATTGATATAAAATATTGCTACCTCAGTTTCGCGTGGACTTTCTGTCGTTTAATATTACAAAAGGCTAAATTTGTCAAATGCAACTTTACATTAATAATAGGTACGTCATAAGGTAATGTCACACGATAAGGATTAAGGCATAAGGGAGACTGGGAGGTTACTGTTACCAAGCAAAACCTGTATAGAGGTCTTTGAAATTATTCATAATAAATGAGTATATATAATAGAAAAACGATAAAACTGTGTCATTTGGTTCATGGACTAATTATTCCAAGATTATAATGTCGTAATTAGTTATGGTATATTATTACGTGTGAACAATAACACATGGAAATTATGCAGAGATCATGATACCAAACTCGGGAATTAGTTTAACTATTGGTATACTTGTACAACTTCTAGTTTATAAAAGGCATAAATTGAAAATTATTAAATTTCTTATTTATACTAATATTTTCATTGTTTTTTATGAAATGAAACTTTTTATTTTTATTTACTAGAACAATGCCCCTTGGTTTATAGTTATTTTTGTCATATTAGGTGATCTTTTGTATAATGTATTACAATATCTCTTTTATGTAATTTAATGCATATGTATCTATATAAGTTTACAGATATAGTTATGTGAAATGCTATGCTAGAAATAAAATATTATATTAAAAAGTAGTCTGGTGCAGTAAGCTCATGCTTTGCCGCGTAAGAGGAAGTGCCTGACCAATGTATGCTGCTTTACTTTGCATTTTTGTAAGAGACTATTTTCGCGGGTTCCTGACCAATGTATGCTCCTTCAAAATTTAACACATTATATTAGTAATTCAAAATTTTATGCTAGCTTTTTAACATTGTACTAATAATAATGCAAAATATTACAGCAGATTATTTTTTCTCATCCGCAAAATCAAACAAGTACTAACTGTATCTACATTCTGGCCAGGTTGGTAAAGGTCTGTCCAAAGATGCGGAAGCTCAGATATTGGCCTTTCAACACTGGATTGAGGCGGTGAGTCTGCCCTTTTACTCTGGCTTCCACTCTTGCTTTATTTGAATATGCCCCAGCCCCAATTTTACTTTCATTATTGATGAGATATGATATTTGATTTCTGTATTGTGGTACTGTAGATTGATCCACGCCACCGGTATGGGCATAACCTGCATATCTATTATGAAGAATGGTGTAATACTGATGCTGGTCAGCCCTTCTTCTTTTGGTAAGGAAGCTGAATGCTTAAACTGTATTTCAGAAAATTTGCATTGTCCCAAATGTAAATCTTCAGTGGTCAAGTGGCAGTTGTGTAGTGTTACAGAAGTTTGTGGGATGTAATTGCAGCTTTATGTTAATTGCCATAAACCCTGCATTTGATTCCTGGCTTGGCCAACTCTTTCTTTATTATTGTTTTGGCTACTGTTTTGGTTTTTATGAAATATTAAGAATTGTAATGTCGAATTAGTACTGCAATAGCAGCTTTATGCTAAATGTCGTGTGTTTGTCTGATTTGCATCCGTTGCTATAAGATGAAGCGGCATATGTGCAAATTTATTCCTTAAGATTTTCTTGCAAAGTTATAAGCTTTAGTCTGGGTAGCTTAGAATGACTAAGCATGTGCAGGTTGGATCTTGGAGATGGCAGAAAGGTTGATCTCAAAGAATGTCCAAGAGCTAAGCTTCAGAAACAATGTATCAAGTATCTTGGACCTGTACGTGCTGAACCTTTTGTTACTTACGCACTACATACCATGTAGTTTAGCATCAATCTCGCACTATAACAAACATATGTCCACTGAAATACTTGCACCAATACCGGTTTCTCTTTAGTCTTTGCTGATGCCTTTGATTAGCTCTACCGTACACGATCTATCCTGATTCCTTGTTTTGCATGTCCTAGTGTGCCTTATTTGTCCTTAATCCTATTACCTGATATTAGCACACAGCTCCTAATTGTTCCCTCCTAATCTTTCTGCAATCAGCAAGAGAGAGAACATTATGAGTACATAATTGCTGGAGGGCAAATACTGCATAAGCTAACCGGAATTCTTCTTGACACAACTAAAGGGCCGCCAGGGGCAAAATGGATCTTTGTGATGAGCACCTCAAAAAGACTCTATGCTGGTGAAGTGAGCGTTATAGAGCTACTGCATAAATTGCTTATCTTTGTTTTCCTCATTATGATTATTATTATCCTACAAATTCTCAGAAAACTTTCTTTACGTCTTTCAGAAGAAGAAAGGAATGTTTCACCATTCCAGCTTTCTGGCTGGGGGGGCTACTTTAGCTGCTGGACGACTAGTGGTTGAGGATGGGAATGTGAAGGTATATTGACTTAATTATCGTAATCTCTATATGAATTGGTTGGTTGTATTAATTTAATCAGTACATAATCTCTATTAGACAACATTATGAGTACATAAAAAATCAAATTGATCAGGAAGGTTATCTTTCACTCTGGTTGCAATTTATGTCTTAAATCTAACAATATATCTGTAAAGCAACCTCAATGGAGGACTACCAAAATGCTATGATGTATATGTTTAGGGTCACGCATATCTCTTATTATGTCAGATATGGTGTTTGTAAGACCTTCCTAATTGAACAATTTTGGCTCCATCGTTTGTATATGGACACTCTCTGTGTTAATACCTTTGCGATTTCCTTGTGAATATGCACCATTTAATTGCATACAGGTTTGTTATATGGGCTCTTTTGCCTCGTTGTACCTGTGTTGAACAAGTACGATATATGTATAGGTATGGGTATTTAGTGCAAATGTTCTTCAAAATACCCTAAAAGTATTGGGTACTGGATATATAACCATATCAAAGTTCATGTAACATATGCAGAGGAAGAGCTGAAGCTTTAGAAGTAAACATCGCATTCCTGTCCTTTCCAAAAGCATTTTCTGGCTTAGGGCTGCTTTATCTTAATAGAATGTATGAAATAAAGTGAATGCTGCCACCTGAATCATATGCATGCAACTTTGACACCTAACTTAAGTTGCTGTTTACAATGTTTTGCTTGAATTCTGCTATATTCTGACATTTTTTCTCCCTTCAGTCTATTTCACCTTACAGTGGACATTATCGGCCAACGGATGATAGCCTTGACAGTTTTTTATCAATTCTAAAGGAAAATGGAGTAAAAGTGGATGAAGTTAAGGTGAGCGGTTTTCATGTGTTCTAGTCTTACTTCCAATTTTTCTCTTTTACTGTCTAACACATGAGAGAGCTGTTTATCTTGTTATTTACTTTTGACTATTCAGAAATTTCTTTTATATCAGAAAAGGCACCAAAGACAAAAGCAATCTCAGTGAAACCCAAATCCACCATCACCTATATAAGCACAGTGGAGTACACTCTCCTTGGCCTACAGCTCAAGATAAACAAATAAGAACTCTTATCTTTTTGATAGGATTTCTCGACTCCCTCAAATGCTCTTCCTTCAATCTGATGCTATAAAGCAATTGCTTTAGTGCCACCTTATCTTTCAAATGCTAAGCAACTATATTCCTTTTTCCGTTTCCTATTTTTAAATTTCTTTCCGTTGCTTTTGCATTGCTTCCTTTGTTCTCTCTCTTCTCTTTTGCCTTTGGGTTGGGCCAAGGGCGGGATTTACCTTCAATGCATAGGGACCAATGCTTACTGGATCCTAGTCTTTTACCATACTGTCTGCTCTGCATCGGATTTGACATGTGGTTTCTTGTGATTACGTACCTATTTCTAAACTAAATATTCCTCATCTTTTGTGATCTACCATCAGATAAAAAAGGCAAATGAAGACTATGACAACTCTGAAGATGTAAAATCCATTGAAAATCGTCCATCTAAACTTTCAACTCCATCAGACTCTCCTCCTCAAGCTGTTAAGGAAGAGGAGAAAGACTGTTCCGCGGAATCAATGGGAGCACCGCAAGCTGAAAGTACAAACAGCTACCAAAGAACGCTCTCTGGTGGCCTTCAGAGCCCGAGAAGAGATGTGCCAAAGACTGCTATACTGCAACGGATCAGTTCCAAGAAGTCTACAAAATCATATCAACTCGGTCATCAACTCTCCCGGGTGTGGTCAACAGGTGCTGGTCCAAGAATTGGCTGCATTGCCGATTACCCTGCTGAACTAAGATGGCAGGCTTTGGAACTGACTAATATTTCACCTAGACCTTCTCCATCATCGACTCCTAGGCCGTTTGATGCCCTTTGTTCGCCTACTTGCTCTTCACCTCTTTTTGGCAATGTACTCGTGAAGTCTTCTTGAACGAGAGTTGTTCTCGCTACATTGTGCTACATTGTCCTCAGAAATCAACCTAGTGCAAGGACAAAGGGCTGTTTATTGATTCTGCTTCTTTTGGCTCTTGAAATCAGGCTGATGGATTGGATGATTAGGCAATATCCATTACTATATCGACTTATCATTGTCTCTCAATCCAATCTAATTTCTTTTGTTCCAATTGGCATAAGGTGATTTTAGACAAACATGATTATAAACCCACGATTATGTAAAATGCCTATCAAACTCACAAGCATTAAGAAAAATGGTTTACTCAAAACTCAGAACTGGATACAACAGCAGAAAGTACTAATGACACGCGTCCAGCATGTTACTGCAAATTCACGTTAATTTATGGTATTTGTTTTCCAAGTTAACACAGAGCATATGCAGGGGCGGAGCTAGCATAGGTCTTGCGGACTCAGGCGAATCCATTAATTTTTATTCAAACCTTATATTTGTCTTAAGATATCCATTGAATATGTATAAATTGTTAATTTAGAACCCAGTAACATAAACAGGCTAGAATTACCAACCCATAAGGTTCAAATCTTGGCTTTGCCTCTAAATGTATGGATGTCAAGTCTGATCAATAATTTGTGATCTGTTCAAGTTTAGAACAGGTTGGTGAGTGTACTCACTCTTAAATATGGCAACTGGGTCATGCTGGCACATGAATTGGACTGACCCAGTTGTTAGGGATCTTTACACAAATAGCCGATAAGATTTATTGTCTGCTTTTTCTAGCCAATATACATTGATTATAAATGGTTATAAAAATATTATATATATGTATATCCATCGGTTATTTTTAGTTTGAATGGGTGGCTATTTAGGTTAATTCTTCTTATTGTATTAATAGCCTACTACCTAAGTGGTTGGTCTTGGCCCCTGAGATGGTCGAAAATGGTAATCCTTCCGTTTTAATTTATGATGGTAAGCACCCTCCACTTCCAACCAAGAGGTTGTGAGTTCGAGTCACCCCAAGAGCAAGGTGGGGAGTTCTTGGAGGGAAGGATGCTGAGGGTCATTTGGAAACAGCCTCTCTACCCCAGGGTAGGGGTAAGGTCTGCGTACACACTACCCTCCCCAGACCCCACTAGTGGGATTATACTGGGTTGTTGTTGTTGTT